>JAPDVR010000013.1:12086618-12311618 GCA_026230005.1 Gila orcuttii | reverse complement strand
TTATTCCCCTGCTGAAAAAAAAACAGCTAAAACCAGCCTAAGCTGGCTACTTTTAGCTGGTCTCCCAGGCTGTTTTTTTAGTGACCAGCTAAAACCAGCTGAACACCAGATTGGCCAGGCTGGAAGACCAGCTGAGACCAGACAATCAGCCTAGACTGTTTTTCAGCAGGGGTGTGAGTCGATGAATGTTTATACGTGAATAAAAGCCTAAATTAAATCTGTTCGTCATAAGCAATCGAGTCTCTTCAAAAAATTTGGACTAAACCGCTCAGTTCATATGGATTAGATTTACAATCTCTTTATGAACTTTTTGAACTGAGTCAAAGTGGTAGTTGCGTAGCTGTCAACGAAGGGACAGAAATCTGTCAGATTTCATCAAAAAGATCTTCATTTGTGTTCCGAAGATGAAACGACTTGAGAGTGTCGAATGAATGACTGAATTTTCATGTTTTTTGGTGAACTATCCCTTTAATATAGCCTAACTTAATAAGAACATTGGCAGAAGGTTAGAACATGTTTTTAGCTGGGTTCATGCTTTATTTGGACTAGTATCAGGGAATCTCAAACACACTTCATTTTCCTGCAGAAGAGAGAGAGTGGCGCGGTGTAGTCCGTCTCAGCCCTCCACGACTCATTAATGTCCTCCTCACTCAGGACTGTGAGGGCTGGCAGAGCACCAGCAGTGTGGAGCACTGAGATAACTGGCTTAAGAAGCAGCCAATTCACACCGCCAGCCAACTTCCTCTGCTCCAGCAGATATATCTGTCTCCTCCCAGACAAAAGCCATGCTATCCATGCATCCGCTCCACGCACATTCACCACGAGTCCATGTGTCGGGCTGGTAAGTGATATCCCAGCTAACAAAAATATGCTCTCAAAATGTTATGATAACGTTCCCATTAAGTTATGAAAACAGTATTTCTGAATGTTCTCTGATCATTTAAAATGTTTAAATGTTTTAAAAAAAAATCGTATTATGCAAACGTTAGCGAAAACATTAAGGGAATGTTCCATTTTGTGATTTTGCAAAAATTATGAGAATGTTAAATTTGAACGTTCTCTGAATGTTATGAAACAAAAGGTTTTTAAAAACTTTAGACAAGCGTCCAACTTTCAGGAAAAAACAACATTCCTTGAATGCTTTTGTGCTAACGTTTTGAGACCAGATATTGTTTGGATGTTTGGAAGAACGTTTGTTCATAACTGTGAGAGAACCTTGGCAGAACGTTCCCTGTTAGCTGGGATGCTGCTAATTTAATTGTAGGCCATTCTTCATTTTAAAGGAGGGCAGAGGAAAAGACAGTGGCTTACTACAGGAAAGAATTGCACATTAGCTCTTATTTCATGACAGCATCAACAGAAATTTGTTTGCAAATATTAGAATTTTGTTTTTGGTTAAAAATTATTGAATACAAATTAAATAATATGTTTTAGTGATACACAAATCAGATTTTCAGCATGTGTGGCACTTGTCTGCTACATGTAAACTAAAGACTATGCTATAATGAATGTTATAACACAAATATATGAATATTTTCTCTCAGTAGAATGAGGTAATTTCTGTTATTTCCGCTATTTCCTTTATAACTAATAAAAACCTTTCTCATTTCTCTGTTTTGGCCAAATTCTAAGGCCTGCATGTATTCTATGCAACAAAAAAAAAGAACAAAAAAGATGGTGGATAATGTAAGAGGATTGACAATTGCAAACTCTTCACTACCGTTCAAAAGGAATCAATACTTTTAATATTCAGCCAGGGTGCATTAAATTGATCAAATGTGACATATATAATGTTTCAGATCATTTATATTTCAAATAAATGCTGTTCTTTCGAACTTTCTTTTCATCAAATATTCCAGGAAAAAATGTATCACAATTTCCACAATATGAACTATTTTCAACATTGATAATAATCATAAATGTTTTCTGAGCAGCAAATGAAATCATCATATTAGAATGAAATAAAATATATTCACATAGAAAACAGCTATTTAAATTCTAATAATATATCATAATTTTACTGTTTTTTACTGTATGTTTGACTAAATAAATGCAGCCTTCTTTCAAAACCATTAAACTTTTGAACAGTAGTGCAATTTATTTGTTATTGAACTTTATTGAAGTTGACTATTTTACCTGATATTCAGCGTGCTTTGTATAGTCATGCTTACAATATAAAATGTTTATCTTAGCAACATATCAATGTTTGCTTCCTTTGAAATCAGTGTTTGCATGTATGGTTCTTGTGTGCTGCATGTGAGTAGTGCTAATAAGCTGCAGTCTATAATGTTTCAAATCACTCATTTCTGAGGTTCGTTTTTAGCTTTTACATGTTTTAATTTTGTCACGAAATTGCCATTCTATTCTCAGTTTTTTGTCATTTGTTTTAAGTGATTATGAGTTTCAATTATTAATGCTTTAAATCCCTTTGTTCAATTTTAAGAATTTATTTGTGCTTCTGACAATGCAGTTTATTTATCTTTAATCTACTGATGCTGAAAAGAAAATGATTAAATGAGATTAGAAGGTGATTAGAAAATATGATATCCGTGAACACATGACATAAAATGACAGGGAAGTGATTAAAGATAAAGTGCTTGGTTTCGCGTGAGATGGAGTGATTGTGCGTGGATGATCACTGAGCTGTTCATCTTCCTGACAGTAAGTTGTCTGGTAACTGTGAAAGCTCTGCTCATCAGTCAGAAGACGGCAAACATTCCCCGTGTCTTACTGACACAAGAATGCATTCACAACAGTATGTGAGCATGCTCTTTTTTTCTAAACATCAGATTTAGAGGTTTTGAGAATGGATTCAGTAATATATATCAATACATATTGCTAAGCTAACAATGTGATCGTGACGCGTGATTTTTTTCCCCCAAACCAGTTCTAATTCAGTTCATTCTAAAAATTTCATTGGTCATGTCAATCACTTTACTGATTGCCAAACACTGATTCTTAAACCTACCTGTCACTAAACTTAACCAATGAAATTAGCTGCAGGGCGGGATTTCCGCCGAACTGGTTCGGGGGTGGGGGGGAATAACGCGATTGTCAAATTTTAATATGCACAGAGAATAACAAGGAGAAAACCAGAATATATATATATATATATATATATATATATATATATATATATAAAGAGAGAGAGAGAGAGAGAGAGAGAGAGAGAGAGAGAGAGAAGTACACGAGACGTGGAACTAATTGAAAACTAAAGCGACAAACTGAGTAATTAAGGTCAAACTGAAATTAAACTCAAGTTACAAAGTTGCAGGAACGAAAACACAGAGAAACCAAACATAACCCTGACAGTAGTCCTCTTCCCACATGGCGTGTCCTAATGACTTACATAACTGTCCAAAGGCAGAGATCCTGGAAGAAGGAGAGGCGCTGAAGGTAGACAGAGACCTAGAGGAGCCTGCAGAGAGGAACACCACAGTGAAGCCGATGGAAGGAGGAGCCATGGTGGAGCTGGACGGGGTGGAGACCCCAGAAAAATCACGAGAACGATGGCCCAGGGTCACATCGCTGGCTAGGAAGTTCTAGATGAAGCCACAGACTTGAGGGACCAAGGCAAAGACAGGGGCCTGGCAGAACGCAGTGACACCAGAGGGAGTGAGGGAGCCGGAGAGAAGGAGGAGGAGCACAGTGGAGCCAACAGAGAGGACGGGTACAAAGGGGAGATTACAAGGTGGGACTGGGTCATCAAAGAGGTTACCTGGAGCAGGCTGTGGGATAGTGCATTCAGGAGTGGGGGTAAGGGCTCCAAATCCACTGGTTCTGTAGCTGACTCGGGTGTTATCACTGGGTCCATGGTGGAAGATCTTCCTTCAGCTCCAGAGCTCTCCAGGGTAATCGGTAAGAAAGGCAACTAATAGAGAGCAATTAAGGTCAAACTGAAATGAAACACAAACGAAAACACAAAGATACCAAACAAAACCCTGACAGTGAAATTGTAAGCATGAAAATATAAAACATTGTCAAATATCTTGTAAAATAATACATTTGATTATTTTTTATTAACAGTTCTGTATTGAATAAATTATACTGCTGTTCAAAAGTTGTGGGCTATAAAACTAAGGAGAATGGCCAGACTGGTTCGAGCTGATTGAAAAGAGCAAAGAGACAGAAAGGCAACAGTAACTTGAGTCTCGATTTCTGCTGTGACATTTAGATGGTAGGGTCAGAATCCGACGTAAACGGCATGAAAGCATGGATCCATTTTGCCTTGTATTAACGGTTCAGGCTGCTGGTGTAATGGTGTGTTGGATGTTTTCTTGGCACGTTTTGGGCCCCTTAGTACCAATTAAGCATTGTTTAAAACGCCACAGACTACCTGAGTATTGTTGCTGACCATGTCTGTCCCTTTATGACAACAATGTACCATCTTCTGATGGCTACTTCCAGCAGGAGAACTAACCATTACTCAAATCTCAAATGTGGTGGATGTGCTGGAACGGGAGACTTGCATCATGAATGTACAGCCGACAAATCTGCAGCGACTGTGTGATGCTTCCATGTCAATATGGACCAAAATCTCTGAGGAATGTTTCCAGCACCTTGTTGAATCTATGCTATGAAGAATTAAGATGGTTTTGAAGGCAAAGCGGGTCCAAGCCAGTAACAAAAGTTGTGCTTTTGTATATATATATATATATATATATATATATATATATATATATATGCTTTTTTTTTTTTGGGATTAACAAGGTGTACTTAATAAAGTGGACAGAGTGTGTGTGTGTGTGTGTGTATATATATATATAAATAATATATATAGCATTATATTCAACATAGCTTTGCTACATGATTTAATAAATAGCAGTATCAGCACCTCTACTGCAAATTGTAATTTAAGTACAGTAATATTTTGTTACTAGTAGCAACACTAGTGCTAAACACTGACAATAAGTATTTTCCTGTTTTCTAAAAGCATATATATTTCCATAAGCTCTCTCACAGAATTTAAGTTGTTACACCGACTACCTACACATGCACATCCGCATTTTGCCAAAAATAAAATGTAAAATTTCTTTAAATTTTATTGTTTAGTGGTTAAAAAACGGTGTCACTTTAATTCTTCTCACATTCCTTTTGCATTGACGCCAAAGGACTCTGATAGAAAGCAATGCTTTGGCATGCAGACGTTCGTGGAGTGGACAGCGCCTGGTGCTGAAAACTACAACCCCAGAGCTGTGAGACGAGGAGCCCTGGGTAAAGGAACATCAGTCTTGTTCTTACATGTTATCACCAATATTAGACTGAAAAATAGCTGAAACACAGCTGGAAGTTGCAGATTGTGAAAAATAGAGGAGATGACTGTAAATAGATTTGTGTTTTGAAGGAGTGGGGAATTCTGGCTTTGAAATGAGGGGGGCTGTACAGCTACAGCACACTAATATTTTAGGAACTAGGTCAGGTTTTATAGTCCGCCACACAACAGGCAGCGAACAAAAATAGACATTTAGTTCACATGACATTCGTACCACTTACAGCTGAAATCAAATACAGCTGCCAAAGATTAGTGAATCGAACATTACCGGATTCGGAACGTAAATTTACCATAGCAAAGATGATTAAATGATTTCATGCTCACAGTAACTGGGGAATGCAAAGTATTGAAATAACAAGCAGTTAATTTCAAGACTGGCAATCAGAAACCCAGAATAATTCCCTTATTTCGACTTTAGCATTACAAGCGAGCATGCAGGCATTTACTTCAGCATTCTATTTTGGGATTGAATGAATAATAAAAATGTATTTAAATTCATATATGCTTTTCATGCAAGCATGGCTGATTTGATACAGACTAAGAGTTTCATGCACGCACCAGGTTTCTGAAACAAGAATCTCCAAGTGTTTTTCTATAGTAAAATTCAGCTAACTTTGGCTTGTGGTCTGACAAGCTTCTCTCAATGTTACGAACAAACATTATTTCAGTAACGTTAAGTCTGGTCTTTAATAATGTTCTCAAAAAGCTATTTATACACTGTTCACGGAACATTTTTCTCTGATTTTTTTTTTTCAGAACATTTAAAAAATATTCAAAACGTTACCTTAAAGGACTAGTTCACTTCAAAATGAAAATTCTGTCACCAGTTGTTTCAAATCTGTATGAATTTATTTCAACTGGTGAACACAGAAGAACAAACAAACAACAGTTTGTTTGGTAACAAACAGTTGATGGACCACATTGACATCCATAGTAGGAAAAAAAAACTATGGAAGTCAATGGGGTCCATCAACTATTTGGTTACCGACATTCTTAAAAATATCTTCAACTAATATAAAAATATTTAAAAAACTGGATGCTTTGAACATTCTGAACTATCACACTTCCAAAGGTGAAGAGGAGTCCAAAGACGAAGTAATTTAATGATGTAATCCACACAGAATAACAGTGTGTCCAACACAAACAACAACTGACAATGAACTGAGAAACCAAAGGAACTGAAGTAGTGGTACAAACAAGGTGAATTAATGATACACAGCTGAACTAAAAGAACTAATCATATCAGTAACCATGGTAACAAAGGAATAGCGGGAAAATCAAACAAAGGAAACCAGGAAACAAATGATATACAAACGAATATACAAAATGAAGTCCATGAAAATGAAACTATGATAAAAGCTAGTGAATATCTGTGACAAAAACATTCAGAAATAATGTTTTCATAACTTAATGGGAACGTTAGCTAAATATTTATTTTAGCTGGGATGAAGGTCCCCGTTTAGCCCTTTTGCTAACGGTGTTAGATGACGGTATAATAACGCATGCAGACTGTTCCAAAGCACAGCGACATAATGTGAGTGTGAACTCACCAAAATAAACATCTGTGCTAATAATGTTTCACACACCTACTCGTCCAGCCCCCTAAACAAACACGCGTGCACAACCTCTCTGTCTCTCTCCTCTGCTGCCTCCAAACCCGTGGCATATGACCTTCTGTTAAATAGATAAAGAATGCGCTTATCAGTCATGCAAATGAGGCTGAATTCATTTTGCACAACAGATGGTCTCATAGATAATGATGATGGAGGAGAGAAAATTAAATGTCTCTTGTGTGGTGGTCATGGCAACGGAGCCCAGAGTAATATCAATAGCAAGTACTGCGCATAATAAGGTTGTCAGTCCTGCTAATCAAAGCCTAAGCCGGGGAAACCCTCGCAAGTTTACCACTGTACTTCTGATGCTTCACTTTTAGTTCAGACATACAGCATCTCGTCTGATGCTACTGATGATATTGAAGACAAACGTTTTTCTTAAATCAAGCCAAGTCATATTTATTTATAAAGGCATTTGAAAAGGTGTGGACAGGGTTATTTTTGCAGCTGATCTTATTGCATATGCATTTGTAAGAGTTTCCCTTTCAGACATTTATGGGAGGAGAGTATTTAAATGAAATGGGAGGAGAGTATTTAAATGAATCACGGTGATTTACTAAGGTTTGGGCTCGCCAATTTACTGTATTTGCGCCATTATTTAACAGTCAAAAATGTCTTAAACCAGACGCTCTTGGTAGATTGTGTTGGTCATTATGGAAATGATCCAACTGCATCTGTATTCTTTTCTGGCCCTAGATGTTGAAAAATTAATCATAATTATGAAACAAATTCGTTTTTTTAGCTGTAAAATTTTAGTATGAATACAATTTTCAAAACTTATAACATGTACTTGATGTACTTAATATGACTAGCTGATTAAAAAAAAACAAATTAAAATAATTATAATAATCATGAAGCTCCAATATTGAACTGACTGATTAATAAACTCGGTAACAAGGTTAATTAGTCAACATTAGTTAACTACATTAGTTACATTAACTAATAATGAACTGCATTTATACAGCATTTGTTAATCTTTGTTAATGTTAATTTCATCATTTACTTGTTATCTTGTTAACATTAGTTAATGCACTGTGAACTAACATGAACAAACAAAGAACAGCTGTATTTTTATTGACTAACGTTTACAAAGATGCACAAAACAGTAACAAATGTATTGCTCATAAGTTCATGTTAGTTAATACATTCAACCAATGTTTAATTAATGAACATTATTGTAAAGTGTTACCGTAAACTCATTATGAAGAATTAACTGACAGTTAACAACAACTTGTGATGAAGTGTTCCTGTTTTCTCCCTTTAATGAACGACAGTTTGAATGAGTGAACTAACTGTAGCTAGTGAACAGTCCGCTCACTTAGGTTCGTTAGTTAATAGTAGCAGTGTAGTTCATTTTAATGTTAATGAAATTTAACCATATATAATGAATCATATATGATTCCCCTCAATTCCTTCCTAGGATTAATACAATAAGCAAGTGCCTACTGCCCCCTACCTGCTCATGCTCTTCTGTTGTGCCCAGTCCTCACATCACTTCCTGTGGGATGAATCAGCAATTTGCTGATGAGGCTGATGGAGTGACGCATGTGTCTGCCAGTCTGTCTCCAGCATTACATTATCTAACCTACACCATCACAGCCTGGATCAGACACTGGGACAGAGTGGGCAATGAAGAGGAGAACAAATGATTTACTGGGGGATGTTTGACAGTCAGGCATGAGGAATCACAAATGGTTTAGAAAAGTGACGAGAGAAAGTCTGAAGAATAGTACAGAAACAAACTACAGGAGTCGAAAAGGACGCGTTGCAGGAAGAGAGAGAGAAAGGCTGAAAGAAAAATGCAAAACACAAGCATTTAAATAGTGTGAGAAAAACAGATGGAGAAAACAGAACAACAGTCTCAATAGTATTGATGGGTTTTTAGGCGATTATATGCATAAAGAAAATAAAGATTAGGCTACTTTTAGAGGCACAATTTTCCCTCTTGCTCTATGTATATTTTTTCTTTTCTGTTTACACCTTTTTAAATAATTATATATAAATATATGATAATAAATTTCAATAAACAAATAAAGTAAAACATTGTTGTGAAAATATTCATAGTCATGCAAATGAAATAAAATAAATTTTCTTATGCAAGATGGATGGATAGATGATAGATAGATAGATAGATAGATGGATGGATGGATGGATGGATGGATGGATGGATGGATGGATGGATGGATGGATGGATGGATGGATGGATGGATGGATGGATGGATGGATGGATGGATGGATGGATGGATAGATAGATAGATAGATAGATAGATAGATAGATAGATAGATAGATAGATAGATAGATAGATAGATAGATAGATAGATAGATAGATAGATAGATAGATAGATAGATAGATAGATAGATAGATAGATCTCCTTTTCAGAGCCAGCAATTATATTCCATACATCAACCTGAGAAAGCTGGTAAATGAGTGTGTGAGACGTGTGAGAAAATATTCTCCAGATGTGCATCCATGAAGGCTTCTGTGTCACACTTTAACCGCTCCTGTAAATAATGCATTAGCTCCTGCATTGAGGGAAGAATAAAGACGGGGATAAATACCCATAATGCAGTGCTCCCTGATGTGTCTGCCAGTACAGATGTGAAGATGTGCTCACACTGGAAATGTGAACACCGAATGTTACATTACAGCTGCATATAGGAGCTTGCATGGTATAAACAAACAGAAAAAAGACGATGTCATGGAGAAAAAAATATGATAAAAGAGAAAAAAACATGAAACTTTAAAATATGAAACAGCCTAGCCTTTCTATGTTCCTCTTACAGTTTCTTTTTGTTGATCTCTTTGTTTCTACTCATACGATATCTTTTCCTCTACCAGGTCTCTGCCAAATACAGGATGAAGGGTGGAATATTGTGGCAATTTATTTGCATAATTATTTTATGCAAATCACAGATTTGCAGAAGAATTTAACAATTCATATGTTTGTGAATTGCACTACACTGGTTGTGCTGTGTTTGTTATTTTGTGCAGCCAGCCAAGACATCACAAAAGACACACAAAAAATAATAATAATAATAAGGGAATATATATATTTAATTTTTCATTGTATAATGTTGCAGTGCCCATGTTTTCTCATCACATTTAGTTCAAACTGCAAACTGAGTTTTACATTACATTCTTTAAACTATTTAGTTAATGACATCAAACTCCGTGCATTAGAGTGCTGCGTGGCTCCGGTGAATGGACTGTGAAAGTAATATTGGCACAGAAATTTAGTGCATTTGAAGTCTTGATTGCAGGAAGGTGAGAATCAGCTGGAGGAGACGATTCAACATTCCTCAACACTGGCGGACTAACCCTGGGGAGACAAGATGGATGTCTTCCCAAGCTGGTTCTGGAGAAGAGCACATCAGGTGATGAGGGAAGAACGACGGCTGTTTACAAGCCCAACACTACTTTCAGAAGCTGCGAGCCTGAACTCCAGATGAATGAGAAGGAGAATGAAACAAATAGACTGAAAAACCTTAAAAAGGAAAGTGTATTCAAAAACTTTCCTGGAGAGGTTTAGAATTAAAAAAAAAAAAACACAACCAACACTTTGGACACAACCAACCTTTTGGTTGGTTGTGTCAACCAACCAAAAGGCTGCAGTGAATGTGTTACTCCTGATATAAAACCATAAATTGCATGTCTTATTGAACAAATAATTAAAGGAACTCGATAAAGCAGTCCAACAACAGGGAGTATTGACATCAAATAACAATGAAAAAAAAATATTCTTAGTTGTGTAGAAAGCCATATGCAAAGCTTTTTTTATCTAATATTGAGAAAACCTTCAGTCATACAAAAAGACATTATATGTGTGTTTAAAACTCTGAAATATTATTAGAATTTAAAATAACTGCTTTCTATGTGAATATATTTGAAAAATGTAATTTATTCCTGTGATCAAAGCTGAATTTTCAGCATCATTACTCCAGTCTTCAGTGTCACATGATCCTTCAGAAATCCTTCTAGTATGCTGATTTGATGCTCAAGAAACATTTCTGATTATTATCAGTGTTACAAAAACAGTTGTGCTGCTTTATATTTTTGTGGGAATCCTAATACATTTTTTGATACAAGTTTCTAATAGAAAGTAGACCACATGCTTTGTAAACTAGCTGATAATCGTTAGCAACATAAGCAAGTTGATAAATTAGCACTTTAGAAAGTCAGTAATATATATATAGAAAGGTTGTGCAAATAAATCTGTCTGTTTTAGATTGTCATGTTCTTCGGCTGGCCTGTGTTTGTTTGTTTGCTCTGATGCAGCTGAGTAAACAAACAGCATTTTGCAGGCTCTCAGCATCGTCCAATTAAAGCGTTTCATCAGCCAGAACAGGAAAATGGATGGTTGCAGTAGATTGGTGTAACAGCCTGGATTCTTCATGCACACAGCGCTGCAAAACACTTTTATGTTTTGAAGGAGTGCATTTTGCACCATACTCACATTCAGCAGATGGAAAGAAAAAAACATTATTTTAGTGAACGCAAATAATCAACCCTGTACTGTGGGCTGATGTTGCCACTCAAATGTTGACTACCCAGAACCCCCAGTGTGTCCTCGACACGGTCGCAGCGCTGGGATGTGTGGCACGCCTCAGTGACCCCTGCCTCACAGCATCTGCTGAAGGAAGCCCTCTAATGAACCCCGAGCTACACACACACACACACTCACAAGGGCAGTCAAAGGTAGGCCGGTTTCTTTCCTCAGCATCTCATTTACTGCCAGCCAGGGTTGCTGCCCGTCCTGGAGAACACCTCCTCATACAGGCAAACTGGACAAAAAAAAAAACAAATCAAGGGAGTTGACAGCAAATACAAAATGTAAACTATATTATCACCCAGCTCTTTATATAAAGTTGGATATACAGGTATGTATCTTCTGTATGTATTATCTATATGTATCTGCATACATACAGTATACTCACATAGAGTAATATATGTCACAAAATATATTATTGCACATCTCTAATCTGCTAAATGCGACTATAAGGCATGAAGAATTTATAAACAATAACATCATGAATGTAACGATCTGGCTGTATAGATCGCACAATGCTAGAGATTCAGAGTAATAAACAGTCTTTAATGCTGTGAATGGTGAGAGGAGCCTGTGTGGAGACAGGAGCAGGAGAATCCAGATGGGGACCCAGAGTCCAGCCAGGATGATGGTGGAGATTTCCTCGACAACAGCATGAGGAAGACGGATGGACCAGCACGACACCACAGGCTTCAGAGGCCGCGATGGAGCTGTAGCGATGACCCACTGAGGTAGAACCAGGGTCCCAGAGGGCTGAGGTGGAGCCGGAGAGACTAAGGGCCGAGGAGAGAGAGGGAGGGTGGAGAGGTGGACATCAGATGGCTCGCAAGTCCGTGGTGCAGGCAAGGCGACGTCCAAACAAGGAGGAGCTGGAGGGTCCTGGTTGAGCCGTAAGGACGATGGTCCCAGGTGGAGCAGAGGGAGGGAGGAGCCAGAATGACAGGCCAAGGCTGGAGGAGGAGCAAAGGAAACCCCTTGACCGGGCAGAGCTGAAGACTGGAAGACCCAGCGGAGGTGGGGCTGAGGAAACAACCAAACTATCATTGACGAGACAGGACAAAGAACTCGAGAGGACTCAGGGCTTATATAGACAGGTAATGATGAACGTAATTAGGAACACATGAAAATTTAATGAATTACCATGGAAACAAAGTAGCAAAGGGAATGAACACAGAAAACAAAAACAAAACAGAATGTGACAATTAAGCTGCTTTGACACAATTTGTATTATGAAAAGTGCTATACAACTCAATTTGACTTGACTTGTTTCATAGATGTGCAAAGTTTAGAATTGAGAATCTATAAGTGATAGAAAAAAAAATAGTTTCAAGCTTTGAAATCTCTTCATGTACCATTATCTCTACCTATAATTATCACGATTATGATGGTAATTATGATAATGATGGTGATGAAGGTGATGATTAAGATGACAATTCATGATGACAAAAGGTATTTAGTTTTTGAAAGGAGGTGATCATCTACTCGAGAGTCTACAGTAACATACTGAAAAGTATTGCTTATGCTTATTTTAGTTAGCAAGTAAAAAATGAAAACAACTGCAGCGATCAGCCTGTTGATAATGAAAGATAGACTGTCAACACGAACACTTAATGATTATCATCACCAATACACAGCTGTATGTAAAAATGCTACAGTATGTTAATTTTAGCAGTTGGTTTACAGTACATTACAACTTTTAAACTGTAAAAAAGAATAGTTCATCCAAAAATGTATTTTGTTTGTCAGGGTTTTACCTTATAGTGTTGTGTCCTTCTTAATGTTATTTTAAGGATTTTTTAAAACTACATCCTTTCAAAATTGTGTGGGCAGATAAATTTGTCCTGCTTTAAATGCCTGTTTAAATTATATTACTTCTGAATATGGAGTGACCATAAAGGAACTTTGTTTATGTGCTGTACTGGCTAATAGAGATGCGCAGTTGGCGGTTATATCCGCGGACTACGCGGATAAACCACGGATGGGGCGGATGACGTGATGAAAAAAAATATTTTAATTAAATTCAGGCGGGTGGCGGGCGGTTTCTAGTCTCGCGGCTGTCATCAGCAGTGCCTTGTATCGCCCAATCAGCGGATGGCGGGCGGGTGCGGTTTTGAAAATTGGTCAAAAAACGTTGGTGCAGATGGATGGCGGACGGATGATGAGTTTTGTGATGCGGTTACGAATGAAATAATAGCCCATCCGCGCATCTCTACTGGCTAATAAACACATTGTCACGATTTGGTCTTGTCTCTGTCACGTTTTGGTTTGTTCATGTCATGTCCCATGTCTGTCATGTGATTCCCTGTTTGTCATGTGATCCTGCCATGTGTCTTGTCATTGGTTAATCGTATGTTCATTGTTCACAGGTGTACCTTGTCTTGTCATTAGTCTGTATATTTAAGCCCTCATGTTTGCCATGTGTCTTTGTCAAGTTCTGTTCCACTGTACCACTGTTTGGTAAGCTCTGTTCATGTCCTTGTTTTTGAGTTCATGCCACGCTATGTTTTTGTTTTGAGTTCATGCCACGCCATGCTTTTGTTTTATGTTTGCTTTTGTTTGTAATAAACTGCACTTGGGTTCTCTGTACAACTTGCCTTCAGTGGACACATAAAGCAGACTGTTTTTTTTTAAGTGACTTAAATGATTAGTATGGATGAGAGTGTTTTGCTCTAGATATTCTTGTAGGACGTTGCTGAGGAAGAGAGACTGAGAAACCCAGGACATGTGTGCTAATTGGTAAATCTGACTCAAAAAGTGAAGCATTCTTTAAAACTACAAGTGTGTATTTATTTCCGCTGCCAGCGGTTGTCTCATGAGGAGGAGATGCCTGGCCGTGGCTCACTGCTGACAGGATGAACAAATCACCATAGCTAGAAGAGTGTGAAAAGGATCAACATACAGTGGATATATAACGCATACACAACCCTTTATTTTTTTCTACGGAAACATCTCGTTACTTTTGGTTAATCAGAATAATTAATATGAGTGGAGGATAAGAATTGCTTTTGAGTTAGAATTTGAATGTGATTGGTTAATTCCAAACAGAACATGCCCCAATATAAAAGGGGGTGCACACTAATTGAACCAGGTTATGTCTTTAAATTGTCTTGTTTTTTCTTAAAGTCGTCAAGAAATGGAAGTTGCAATAGTCTTTTCTTCCCTGTTGTGACGTACTGGACATCCAAGTGAAATGGCTTCTTGAACAAGAAAAATATAGGCCTTGATTTTGTCCATGGGGAATCGATTGAATGGTTGTGGTTTGCTATTGGTGGATCTCATGTGAGTGACAGGTTGCCCCGCCCCCCGCTAGTAAACACATCATCAGAGAAGTGAAGAGATGTCACTGCCAGAGGGAGGGGAAGTTATTCTGAATGAAGATTAAAAGACACACTTTTTTTTATTATGTGCACAGGTAAATCTTTTATAATAAATATTGCAGTATTCCAGAATAAAATAAAAATTGGCCATTTTGATTTCATGGTGACTTTGAAAGTTTCAGTTTGTTACTTGAATTTTGTTTGTTTTAATATTGCATCACAGGAGGAAAAAGATCTTACATGATTTTTCTTTGGATTCATTTTTTTTTTTTTTTTTGCACCTCAAAGCTAAAATTTTATCAGACTTTTTATGTCCACTGTATGTCCTCACGTCTCACATTAATACATTCACAGTGAACGTTGGCTGCTGAAATGCCAGACTCTGAAACCATTCCAGCTGCTTGCATCATGGACTGAACCACTGGAATGAATCAATAGATCTCAGTTTCAGCGCCTACAAACACCTTATCTTTCTGTCCTTACAGAACTGTATTATATTTAGAATTTCACAAATTATAATTTCACAAATATTAAAAATAAATGGCAAGTAACATTTAATTAAATGTGTAATTTTGAAGTAAAAGGACTGAAATAGTATTTCTTGAAAGATGTACTCAATTTTTATTTTATTTGTTTTATTTATTTATTTTTTTTTTTTACAGTTTATCTAAAGTCGTTCACATTGATATTATTTTATTTATAAACCTGTTTATATTCAGTTGAAACTCAGTTTGTGGTCGTTCTAAAGTTTATCTCCAAGTGTTATGTTTATTTATTTATTTATTTAAAGAAAAATTCTGAGTGTTCTGTTTAGAGTAATTAAAGACTATTTTGATTTCCATTCCGTCGTTGTGCACATTCACAACACCCACCCCATTACAGAATATCGGACCCTCAAAATTGAGTAATAAAAAATGACTTACCTACACTCCAGCTGCTTTGCCTTTAGCTGGAAGAGCAGTGCTTCGAGGACCACACCCGCAGATTTCTCCATCTGGTGAGCCAAACCAACTCCGCCGACCACTCATTGTGCGCATTCTTTTATGCCAGCTTGAACAAGCGCACAAAGGCTTACCTTCCAGGTGTTGTCCTTGGGGAACTTTCGGTGAGTTTGTGGAGCGGGTGCTGGTGTACTGTGAGTCCCTGAACATCATCTGCCCCACCGAGGAGGACTCCAGATCCAGAGCCCAGCCAGCCATCACCCCGCTGCATGGAGTGAATGCCAGAGCCCACCGCAGACAGAGGGCTTGAGCCTGTCGTGATGCACGAGCTGGAGCCTCAAAGGAGGACCAAGCCAACCATCACCACGGAGCCCGAGCCTCACGAAACGTCTGACAGCGTGCGTGAGCCGGCTACATTGTTCATCCCTGTGAGGTTGCTTGTGGAGTTCGAGGGTATGTATGGAAGCCTCACCCACACCCACACTGCTGTGGATGTGTTGTGCCTGGCCTCTAGGAATGATTTGATTTGAAAGAGGATAATTTCCTGTTTCTCCCATCCCCGCTGGTCCACAAGTCTCCTGTGCCCCCACTGGTCCCGTCCAGCACAAAGTCTCCTGTGTCTCCTAAATTCCCGCCCAGCCTCCATCTCACACCTCCAAACTCAGCCCGTCCGTCAGCCCCGCTTCCGCTGGTTCACTTCAGCCCCTTGGCGGCTCCTCTGACATCACTCCATTGTGTGGATTCGCCACGAGTCTTCAGTCCTCCAGCATCACCTAGGCAAGTGGAACCCCTGGCTCCACCTTCAGCCACTTATCCCATACCTCCACCAGAGACCATCGTCCTTACGGCTGCGCCAGGCTCCCTCTCTCCAGCTCAGCCTTAGTGAAACCTGATGTTGTAAAAAGATCCATAGTTTCTTCCCCAATTACGACAACTTCCATGTGATATTTTGTGCCACTTTCACAGGAAGTGACAATTTTGTTCTCTTGCACACATGAGATGGAAACACTGCTTTATTCGCAAATGTCTAATTGAGTTCTCTTGTTACATTCTGTGTTTTTACCCACCTGGTTCTGTTCAGTTCTCTGCTGCTTCTCGTTAAGGTATTGTTTGGTTTCCGTTTATCCTGTGTCTTCGTGACTGCTGACCAGCAACCGTGACACTGGCAAATCAATCGTCTAATTTACAGTAGTTTTCTGCTTTCATGCATCCAACATACACATGATGGTTTTGATTGATGACCTCAGCTCATGCACGCATTTGTGTTGGAATTAATTTAAAAAATCACCTAATATAGTATGCTTGTCATTGTCTTACTATTGGTAGTGTCTGCCCTTGTGAATTAATTTTTCTTTTTTTTTCTCAGTTGATCAAACAAATTAAAACCATTTTATAGCGACTGCGCTCACAACAAGCCATTTTTGGCTGATGAAATATTTTAACATTTACTATTATGCATTACCTTTTTTAATTTAAGCGCACACAAAATTAAATGAAAATTTGAAGACACACACATTATATATAAGTGTCCAGTGAATCCATGCTGTCGTTTCTGACTCTCCTCTATATCCACGCTCTCCCCAACTCTCCCTCCATCTGAGGTCTTTAAAAATTAATTCTGTCGGCAGTGACCCTTTTTTGGCCTTTTACATCTCAGGCAATCCTGCAGTTTCTTGCCTCCTCCCACGCTACATCAGTGCGCTCCTGCTCCAGCTCAGCATACTGTTTTACCCATCAGTCCGTGCTGCTTCACATCACCATCCCAATACACTCTACACAACTTCATAAAACAGACTTTAGTGGAGAAACACAACCTAAAAAGTCCCATAAATCAGTCATATTGACTTATAATCATCATAAATTATACTGTAAATAGCAGAAAGTTTATTATATGAACTGTATTTTCACCAGAGAGAACAGATATTATATTATATTATATTATATTATATTATATTATATTATATTATATTATATTATATTATATTAGCTGTTCTCATCAGGTCAAATATTAAGCACAAATGGTCCAGTTCTTCTATACTGTTGGGCAGTGAAATGACAAATGCCTCCATTTATTTGCCAACATTTATCAAGAATAACTTGAAGCAAAGGCAGCATATTACGCCATCATACTTTGCATTTAGCATTCGCTAAATAATTTTTTTAATACATTTTCTCTCAGGTAGAACACAGCTCTACTGTATCTATGTTTCAAGCATAGCATAAAACATTATTATGGTTACCTACAGTTAGGTCATATATATTTGGACACAGGCACAATTTTAGATTTTTTCAGGTTTTTACCAAAACATATTCAAGCTATAGTTATATAATGGATATGGGCTGAAAGTGCACACTCTCAGGTTTAATTTGAGGGTATCCAAATTGGAAGAAGGGTTTAGGAATGACAGCTTCACGGTACAGATGGACAATGATCCAAAACACACTGCAAAAGCAACCCAGGAGTTTTTTAAGGAAAAGAAGTGGAATATTCTGCAATGGTCGAGTCAATCACCTGATCTCAACCCGATCGAGCATGCATTTCACTTGCTGAAGGCAAAACTAAAGGCAGAAAGACCCACGAACAAACAACAACTGAAGACAGCTGCAGTTAAGGCCTGGCAAAGCATCACAAAGAAGGAAACCCAGTCTTTGGTGATGTCCATGGGTTCCAGAACTCAGGCAATCATTGCCTGCAAAGGATTCCCAACAAAATTTTAAAAATGAACTTTTGATTTATTATTATATTAATTTGTCCAATTACATTTGAGCCCCTGAAAATGGGGGGACTGTGTAAATGGTTGCAGTTCCTAAAATATTTACTTTATTTTTGTTCAACCCCTTGAATTAAATTAAAGCTGAAAGTCTGCACTTCAAATTCATCTTGATTGTTTCATATTTATTTTATTCTGGTGCCATACAGAGACAGAAGTATGAAAATTGTGCCTGTGTCCAAATATATATGGACCTAACAAAATGCATTACATTCTAATGAAATATATTCTGTATTTCACCAAAGTTTGCCCTTGGAAAGAAAGAGCCAAATCATACATTTTACAACAGATTGTGTAGGTACCTACAGTAAAAATTCCAAATGTGACAGACATTGCTACACAGACAATAAACTTAACAAATTAATCATACTACCCCATTCGGGAAAAGTAAACGTCTGCATACTTTTAAAAAGGAAATAATATACTTTAAAAGAAAAC
This sequence comes from Gila orcuttii, assembly GCA_026230005.1. Lineage (NCBI taxonomy): Eukaryota > Metazoa > Chordata > Actinopteri > Cypriniformes > Leuciscidae > Gila > Gila orcuttii. The sequence goes on along the minus strand of JAPDVR010000013.1, from coordinate 12,292,718 downwards.
TGTCTGAATGTAATGTTTTCTGACACTTTACATAAAAATGTATTATATTTTACATTTATATTAAATGCAATTAGTTGAACTTGTTTTTTTGACCCACTTAAAGGTGCATTGTGTAATATTTAGGAGGATCTGTTGACAGAAATGCAATATCATATAAATAACTATGTTTTGAGTGGTGTATAAAGACCTTATATAATGAACTTTATGTTTTTTATTACCTTAGAATGAGCCATTTCTATCTACATACTGTACATCGCGGAGCCCCTTACATCAACATGTTTCTACAGTGGCCCTAAACGGACAAACGCGTTTCGTCACTATGTTGTTCTTCATGCATAGAAGCTAGCTAAAGTCAGCAAATAAAACACTGACACAATGATGATCAAGTAAAAATAATATTCGCAATAACATATCGTTCTCTTACGAGAGGTTCTCTCGTATTGCGTAAGTTGCTTACGCTACGGGTAAAGTCATCTTTTCTCGAGATATGAAGCCAAAAATTATCCTTAATTTTGTATTTATTGTCAACGCAGTGCAGCAGCTAGCAGACTTAGAGCAGGCTATCTAGCGTGCTCATTGACTACTCTGCAGCTACTGCAGCAGCCTACCACTGAGCCTGGCGTGACGTCACGCCCAATAAGGGCGCTTCGCTCCCTCTACGCGTCACAGCTCGCAGAATGGGGGTGGCTTAGCGTATAAAAGTCAGGCTCAGAGGCTGCTCCTCTGGTTTTCATCGTCTGAAGCGAAAATCGCTCGTGGCGCCAGCACGGCAGGTTACGCAATACTCGTTCCCTCTTCTAGAGAGAACCGAAGTTACGTACATAACCGAGTACATTCTCTTATGAGAGGTTCTCTCGTATTGCGGAAGTTGCTTACGCTACGGGAACCCCTTGTCAACGCTGAGCGCTCGTAAGCGGGCACGTAACTTACATTCATATGTGACGTCCCGATTGCTTTGAATGGGGAATGTTTTGTGATAACTTTCTGACGAGTGAGCGGCGCCTGGGGTGAGGTGTTTGTTAGTAAGCGTGAACACTCGTGAGCGGGCACATAACTTACATTAATAACCTGACCGATATGAGGCTGTTTTGACCGTGTAACAGAGAGTAGGGGTGGGCACATAGTTGTGGGCACATTTCCTACATCTACCACTCGAGCGGCATTTGCCCGTTTTATGAGAATGGGCTCTGTGAGAGTGAGAGACACGGCGGCTTGCTGACAGCGATGGCTGGCTGTTTCACGTGTGACGTCCCGATTGCCCGATTGCGGGGGGTATCGTGCTTACGTGTAGGGGTGATGATAAACACTGAGATGTGGGCACATTTTCTACACTTAGGACACCAACGGCGTGAGCCGGATAACCAGACATTATACTGAGATTTGTCTGGGTCGCCGTAAAAACGGAGGTTGTGTGCAGGTGAGCGGGTTGCATTACCGGCTCGTTGGCTGCTGAATACACCGCTGCAGTAGCCTTTTATAAGGGGACTGACAGGGCAAGATATGTAGATGGTTGTCCGGCCGCGGCGGGACTTATCCCTCTTTTCCTCCTTGCTGCTGCTAGGAGGACTTCGTCGCTGCGAAGACGGAGGCTGAGCTGGACGCTGGCTAGCGCTTCGCGCAGGAGGCTGATCACGTGAGCGGCCTGCAGCTGAGCTGGACCGTCGCTCCTTAAATCCGTGATGGCAGCTGGATCCGGGCCTTTCTCGTCCCCTTCTCGGTGACGCCGTCCGCTTGGGAGAGCGTCGAGGAGAGATGTGAGTGGAGTCTCGCGGCACACACAACAAAGCAAAAGAGCAAAAGGATACTGTCGCCGGATAGCGTAGCAGGCACGGATGGCTGAAGGCGGCGAAGTCGACCGGCTTCCTCAGACGCTTTCCTCTGCTTGCAGTCGCTGGTTTCAACGGCGGCGGCTTCTCTCAGGATCAAGCGATGCGAAGAGCTTCGCTGAAGTTATGAAAATCAGAGGAGCAGCCTCTGAGCCTGACTTTTATACGCTAAGCCACCCCCATTCTGGCGGGCTGTGACGCGTAGAGGGCGCGACGTCATGCCAGGCTCAGTGGTAGGCTGCTCTGCGGCTACGTCATGCCAGGCTCAGTGGTAGGCTGCTGCAGTAGCCGCAGAGCAGCCAATGAGCACGCTAGATAGCCTGTTCTAGGTCTGCTAGCTGCTGCACTGCGTTGACAATAAATACAAAATTAAGGATAATTTTTGGCTTCATATCTCGAGAAAAGTTGACTTTACCCGTAGCGTAAGCAACTTACGCAATACCCGTTCCCTCTTCTAGAGAGAACCGAGGTTACGTACGTACCCGAGTACGTTTTACTGAATAATTAAATAAACCTAATTTCTCAATTTATCTTTGTAAAGAAACCTCATTGCTTAACTGGTTACTCTCTGCTGTTCGCAACCTCACCAATAGATGCTGCTAAAAATGACACAGTGCATCTTTAATTACAACTTTAAGTAATCTTGTAACGTGTATGTTCTGTCTTATTGTCATTGACTTTTGGTTTTCCCTGTCTGTCTGCCTGCCAGTCTGTGTTCCTAGTTAGTCTCCTTGGTTGTTAATTAGCTCTTCAACTTTTCTGTTTTACCTTGATTTCTCTGTCTGAGTATTAATGTTCTAAGGGTGCTTTCACACTGGGCTCGTTTGCTACGGTCCGAGCCCGAGTGCGATTGTTCCAGGCGCCCCCCGCAGCGTTGGTCTGGTTTCACACTCCACTTGATACTATCGAACCCTGATGCATTTGTGTGCATATTACGTCATCAAAAAATGCCGCATAATAGAAAACAGAACGCGGTTCACTATATTATGTTTTTTATTAATTCGCTGTAATTATGCGCAGCTGAGTGAACAACACGGGTTAACTGTGTGTGTGTGTGTGTGTGTGTGTGTCGCATAAGGTGGCTTTCTGCTGCTTGCAAACGGACTCTTTTGAGGAGACAGTGGATTTCCATTAATTTGTAGACCTGATTCCACGCGCTATGCACGAATACACTGCAGGCTCACTCTCACTCATCAACACTATCATCCCTGACATATGTTTTATTTAACTAAATACATCATAATCAGCTAAAAGGCATGCGCAGGTCACTTTACTTCCTGAACAAGTGCGCACCCGAGTCCGTGTTGCTTTCACGTTCACGCAAACCTCGGCACGTTTCAAGTGCAACCGAACTCATACCACCTCCTCCAGGTAGTCTCGGGTTTGGTACCCCAGTGCGCATCCGGGTCCACATGATAGCGTTCACATTAGCGATTTTTCGTGTGAAACGTGCCCCGATCCGAACTAAACTGCCAGTGTGAAAGCACCCTTAGTTTCCTCAGTTCTGTGTTCTGCGTCCTGCGTCGTTATCTTTTTGATCTGAAATATACCCTGATTACCTCCTGCATGTTCCAAATTTGGATTATGATTAAAGATGTTTTTGTTCCGTTCGTCATGATTGTGTGCTTCATCTTAAAATTAAACTTTGAGCTGGGTGGGATCAGTGGTGGAACAGGAAACTCTGATTCACAGCAGGGCTTCACAGAAAATGCATTTGCGAGTCCTTAAAATGTACGGTTGTGTGAGTTTGTTTATACAATGCTGTTGTCACTGCTTCCAAACTCCTATACAAATAATTATTTTAAATATATAATTTCCATGAAGCCATTAGGCCTCTCCCCAGTGAAGGCCCCTGGGCTTCAGCCCATGGAAGCCTGTGTGTTAAAGGTGCAGTCTGTAAGAATGACAGCTAGTGGTGGAAATTGGAACTGCAGTCCAAATTCAAAATATCAGAGATCGTTGTTTCCCCCGCCTCCTCCTCCTCAGACTCGAAGCTTCCGCGGGTTGCCAGTTTGAGGACACGCAACAGGAACGATTTGCAATTCACCCTTCGCAGGGAGTGTGATTGACAGTCGATCTGACCAATCGTAATCAGCCATCCGCCGAATCTGCCATTTTTGTAAAACAAAGCAGTCAGGAGAGTTAGTAGATTAACGTCAGTGGACTTGAACTTTAAAAATGGTGTGTACTGACGTCTTCAGTCATGTTTATTTGATGCTATAAATTAACTATAAGGAAGAGATGATCGGTTCACGATCAGCTTTAACTGAGGTTCTACAGCGATCTGTCACGATACAAAATGGCATTTGTTTAAATTTCTTTAAAAATTTACCAATTTTGAAAGTTGAGACTTTGTTTCATATCAAAAGTAACCTGCTCTGTCTTGTCTGTCAGCGCGTTGTCAGTGTCCTCTTTGCTCCACGATGTATTTTTCACTGCGTGAGAACATGGTGTGGCATCAGAGTGGCATGGCTTGTCGGACATAGCAACAGTAACTAAAGGGGGCGGGTCTTTGCGGACTTTGCAAACAAATTGACCATGATAGCCGAGGAGACTTACACACTGTAAGTTGATGAGTTGATTTATCCGCGTTTTAATATGCTCTCATTCATATAGATATTTAGATGTATACCGAGGCTTTTTAGGTTGGGTAGAATCTGCCATCTCTGACCCAGTTTCTTTGCTCATTTCCAAAGCTACGATACGCTGTGTTTCCTGCCAACTGGCATCTCGGGTGTCGAAATACTATTGGGTGAACTGGCAGTGGGCGAGATCCCACAGACCAAAACAAAAAAAAAAGACATTCCAACACGGAACGCTCATTTTGAAAATAAAATAGCTGGCTAAAGAAGTATTTTTCAGAGAAAAGAGTATGTGAACTTAGCATGTTTCCTAAATATCTGCAAACATATTATGGTATTTTTATGCTTTAATAGAGTGAAAAAGTTACATACAGCACCTTAAATGCGCCCCTGGCAACAAGCACTCTGCATGATTTCAAAAACACATTCCAGCACCAGATCGACTCTTATTTATCACAAACGAACAGAATTAATACTCTAGTCAACTGGAAATGTTTCCTTTGTATTGGGTACATCTGTGCCACGAGATGTTTAAAAAAGTGGTGGGGACAAGATAGATTCAGGCAAAAGTGGTGGGGACATGTCCCACCTGCAAATTATGCCACACCCGTACAATTAATTATAGGCAACTTGGTGTTCGTTTTTAGTTGTCTTTTTCTCTGTGCAATGGTGCACTTGAATAATTCATTACACAAAAGTTAATTGTTTCTCATAAATAGAAACACACGGACAGATAATACATTACCAACCAAACAAAAACACATAGGCTATTGTATATATAGTTGGGACCTGATGTGAGATCCACCAATGAGAGAGGTTCCCCGAATCCCGATATTATGATTGGTTACAATGAATGGAGAATATATTATGTTTTTCTGTGGGTGCTCGGCCATTTCTGTGGATGCTTAAGTGCCCTAATTATTATAATAATAATAGCTAATAAATCCTATGGTGTTGAAGAATGAAAGGAGGCTTATGCTCCTTGGTCGACTGAAGGTTGTCATGGAAATGCAAAATGTAGGCCTACACCAACCCATGTTTATAAAAAGCAAGAGTATTAGAATATCACAAATAAATAGTTAGACAAGATTATGATGCACATACATCTTATTAAATCATTGTCTATTTCACCCCGTTCCAAACTAATTATAACATATAATTAAAGCATGCAGTTTAATTGTTGATCGTTAACAGAACTGGGAGCTTGTTCTGTGATGCATCATGTGATGCATCATCAGCAAACATTAAATGTAATTACCACATGATAAGATAAGCTCTAAATAAATTAACTAAAGACACCTGCATCTCAATCAGAGAAGAAACTCAGTTGTGTGAAATTGATTCTTGTTTTAGCACTGTGTTTCCCTTTTTAAATGCAGAATGAAAAGAGTGCTTGCCGAAAGCAATAAAAATGTCTTTAAACCATTTTTAAACAAGTCTTTGTGGTCTGGGACTGTAATACTTTTCATTTGTGATTTGTGAATGGTAGTGAAGCAGTAACTAACGCTGGTATGTAACATGATAATGACAACATGGCAAATGTAGTACGTCAGGATTACATTCATGGTACACACATTCATACTATACGGAACATACTTTTTTTAGCGGTTGTAAAGTAAATTCTTATTCAAAATAAGTACCTACTCAAGAGAGTATGTGATTTTGGATGCAGCCCTAGCCTAATGATTTCAAGCCCTATGCTCACAACGCTGCCGAGTCCGGTAATCCCAAGTCCAGAGTCCTCAGTTGTCATGTCATACCTGCTAGAGTCACGTCACAAGATGGCCGCCACGGCAGAGTCTTCAGCTGTCATGACAATGGCCATTCTATGTCTGAGTCACATACTTTTTTCCAGTTGCTCCCGAAATGTCAGCATCTGATCTAGTTTTGTCTGAGCCGGCGTTTACTGTTCCTGAACCCTCTATATGTCCTGCCATGGTCAAGAAAGCCACAGATAAACTGTTTCTCCATCCATCAGTGAAACTCCCTGTCACCCCTGAGTTTCATGTCTACTCTGAGCTTCTTGTCTGCCTAGATATGACCCCGGAGGTTGTCCTTGAACTTCCTTTCTCGTCTTGGCCAGAGAGGCCGTTCTAAGTTCCCGAATCTAGTCCGAGAAAGCCACGATCAAACACTCTGCTCACCTTGTCGCGGAGCGTGTTCCTGGATGTGCTGCCTGCCCTGTTATGGTCACGGAGGCTGCTACTGAACTCTCTGCAAAGCCCCAGGGACCAACCCTAACCTCTGTGTGCTTTTTGTTCCAGTTCCGTCTCCTAAGCCTTGGTGGTTCCCAGTCCCGTCTGGTCCACAGTCGTGGTCCTCAGCTACGCCTAGGTGATCTTGAATGAAGGAATGAATGAATGAATGAGGTATTTGTATAGTGCATTTTCTATGTACTGCTGTACACCCAAAGCACTTTACCATCATATCAGGGGTCTGCCCTCAACCACCACCAGTGTGCAGCATCCACTTTAATGATGCGACGGCAGCCACAGAACAACGGCGCATGTGCTACACACCAGCTATAGGTGGAGAGGAGAGAGAGTGATCAAGCCAATTCACTGCATGGGGATTATTTGGAGGTCATGATTGGTAAGGCGCCAATGGAGGGAATTTGGCTAGGATGCTGGGGTTACACCCCTACTCTTTTTTCGAAGGACATCCTGGAATTTTTGGTGATCTTCAGACCAGTCCGCTCTCCTGTGGTGATCGTATCAAGAATTGCATTTTCCATGATTCATTGCCTAGACTCATTATATTCTGATTCCTGCCACCTGTGTGATTATCTCATCCATGTTTGCCTAGAATATCAAAATCAACCACAGGCGGCAGATCCTTTTCCTATTTAGTACCTAAACTTTGGAATAGTCTTCATAGCATTGTTCGAGAAGCAGACACACTCAACATCTCAACATCAAAACATTCATAACCTGGCATACACATAGAACATTATACATTTCTATTATTTAAATCAGTTAAAATATCGTTAGACTGCATAAACTAGGTCAGCCGGTACCGGGAACACTTCCTATAACACCCGATGTACTCGTTACTGTGAGGGAAAAAACAGGAGGATGCAAGATGCAAGTAAATTCAGTTTATTAAAGAGTTAGTCAGATGTTAGACACAGGTCGGGGCAAACAGTCAGGTGGTAAGTGAAACAGGGACGAGATGGCGATCCGGTGGTGGTGCTGTGATGAGCGTGCTCGAGTGAAACCCAGGGGGTTGGGGGCGGGCAGATTAATGGGAGAATAAAACACGGGCAAAATCCGCTGCCTCACTCTGAAACACAGAACCAGACACAGAGGGACAGGCAGACACTAAACAGGACTCATGACAGTGGTTACTCCGTGTGGAAACAGTGTTAGTGCACCAGTCGACACGGGGGTTGTGTCTGGAAAGCCACGGGTGTCCCAAAACCACTGGTGCAAGTGGTGAGTACATGAGTAAAAATGAGATGAGTTCAGTGTGATTGCCAGAAGTAATGAGGGTGATGTCTCCAGTAGAATGTGTAATCCGGGGGAGTTCTTGACCATTAAGTGCGTTGACGGTAATCTGGTGCGAGAGAGGAGTGACGGGAATCTGAAGTTTGAGTGCAAGTTTGAAGTCCATGAAATTACCCTCCGCTCCCGAATCCAGTAGTGCGTTGGTGCAGTGCGTCGACTGTCGCCATCTCAGTCTTACCGGGAGGAGGGTCGATGATGGTGATGAGGTCTTCTCGGCGGAGATCCCACCCGATAGTAGCCTCATACTTACTACCGGGTTTGCTCTTTTACCGGGCAGGAGTGGATGAAGTGGCCCGCCCGGCCACAGTATAGACAGAGTCCTTGGGATCTCCGCCTTTCCCTCTCCTCCCGGGAAAGCCGAGCTCTCCCCACCTGCATGGGCTCGTGGTCGAATGCGGGGCTGACCGCGCTCGCACCACCGGGCTGGTGGTCCTCCGTGCTGAACTGTGGATGGCTGGGGCGCGTCAATCTGGTCACACGATTCAGACAAGCGTCTACTCTCAGCGCAAGTTCCACCAGTCCGTTCAGCATCTTCGGTAAGTCCATCGCGTAAATCTCCCTTTGAACGCGGTCAGCCAGCCCATGCAGGAACATATCCCACTGCGCCTCCTCGTTCCAACGGCACTCTGCGGCCAGGGTGCGGAACCGAATGGAAAAGTCCGCCACCGAGCCTTCTCCCTGTCGCAGTTCGGCGAGTAATCTGGCCGCCTCCTTACCCGCCACTGCACGATCGAACACTCTCTTCATCTCCTCGGAGAGTGCCTGGAACGAGGTGCAGCAGTTGTCTCCGTTCTCCCACACCGCCGTTCCCCAAAGCGCTGCTCTTCCTGACAGCAAGGTTAATACAAACGCCACTTTAGCCTGTTCGCTCTGGAAAGTGCGTGGCTGTAGGGCAAAATGCATGGAACATCTCGTGAGGAACGCTCTGCAAAATTCAGGTTCACCAGAATAACCCTCTGGTGTAGGTAGGCGTGGCTCTGGTCTCTCCGCTGCTACCGGCGCCGGTGGTGGGGGAACGGGCGGTGTGGGGGGCGCAGTGGGAGTCCGTAGAAGTTGTACCTGTTTGGTGAGCTCGGACACCTGCTTCACGAGTGCTTGCACCGCACGACCTGTGCCCGCGATGCTTTCCTCTTGTTGGTCCATACGGGAGATGCTGTGAGAAATGAAGTCGTTGAGCTGAGATGTGCTTGCTGCATCCATGGTTGTGGTCAGATCGTTCTGTGAGGGAAAAAACAGGAGGATGCAAGATGCAAGTAAATTCAGTTTATTAAAGAGTTAGTCAGATGTTAGACACAGGTCGGGGCAAACACTCAGGTGGTAAGTGAAGTAGGGACGAGATGGCGATACGGTGGTGGTGCTGTGATGAGCGTGCTCGAGTGAAACCCAGGAACCTTGGAACATCCAGACGACACGAGGAACTGACGAAAATCCAGAAGACGAACTGAAACAGCCGAGGCACGAGAACAGGACACACACCGAGGAACAACCACAACGATCTGACAACAAGAGAGAGAAAGTGCTGGGCATAAAAAGGAACTGGAATTGATGACAGCTGGTGACACTTATCAACACAACGAGTAACCACACCCACACAATTACACTCACGCAGACACTTCAGCATGAGACAGCCGATTAGTGAACCGTGACAGTTACATCATAAGAAGAATGGCATCTACACTAATGTTAGTCTATCTGTTTATTTCGATGTTTACTGTAGTCAGCCAGATATGGGCCATATCCAGATCAGATGTGGACCTGCGCCTAGACACGACCACAACGCTTGATGTAGTCAGCCGGATCCGGGCCGTATCCAGATCAGATGAAGGACCTGCGCCTAGACACGACCACAACGCATGATGTAGTCAGCCAGATCTGAGCCGTATCCAGATCAGATGTGGACCTGGGCCTAGACACGACCACAACACATGATGTAGTCAGCCGGATCTGAGCCGTATCCAGATCAGATGTGGACCTGCACCTAGACACGACCACAACGCATCCCTGAAGTATCAGCAGAGATTGTGTCAACTCGACTCTCCCCTGTGAGGGCCTCATTGACACAACAGCCATCGGCACTGATCCTCAAAAAACTCATCTCCATACCGGCGTGATGACTCCGATCTTCAACCAGATGGAACTGGATAAATATTCTGATCCAATCTGACTTCTGACCTGAAACTTCTGACCTGAAACTCCATATCTGGTCCCTGGACAGGACGCGGAGGTTCTAGGTGATCTACCACAAGCTGTCGTAGATACCATCACTTCTGTGAGAGCACCCTCTACGAGGCATGCTTACGCCTTGAAGTGGAACCTGTTTGTTGAGTTGTGTTCTTCTCACCGAGAAGACCCCCGAAGATGTTCGATCGGTACTGTGCTTTCCTTCCTGCAAGATGGATTGGAGCGAGGGCTGTCTCCCTCCACCCTCAAAGTGTATGTTGCCTCTATTGACCTCCCTTTGAGCCATTGCAGGCAGCATAGTTAAAAGCCCTGTTTATAAAAACAGTTCTACCAGAAAGACTCGGGAGATAAATTGAAAGGCTGTATACATTTATTGACAGCTCAGCAAGCATAAGTTCTTTGGCGTAGGCCCCGTCCTTAGCGAACAAAGCGAGGTTAGCCGAATCTGCATGTCCCGCCTGAGATGAAGGCGGGGGCGCAGGCGACCCCCTGGAGGTAAGGAAGGGACCATCCTGGTGGTGGTGATGGGGAGGATGGAGGGGAAGGTACCATCTTGGTGGTGGTTGGGGAGGAGGGAGGTGAATGGCAGCGTCAGCATCTGCGAACTCAGACAAGTGTAAGTACCAATCTTTTATACTGTGGCTGTTAACACCTGATTGGATAGGGATGAGGTAATACATGACGCGCTGATTGAGTCTTCCTGACAGAACTTAAGCTAAAGCTTCCATTTCTCCTGCTTGCTTTGGCCTCTATCAAGAGGGTAGGGGAACTGCATGCATTTTCGGTCGACGAATCATAGCTGAAATTAGGGCCGACCGACCGACTTTCAAGTAATCCTGAGACCCCGGCCTGGAAATGTTCCCAAGGGTCCTACTACTCCATTTCGGGACCAGGTGTTGAACCTGCAAGTGCTGCCCCCAGAGGAGGCAGACCCAGCCCTGGCTTTTCTTAGTCCCTTCCGCGCTCTGCGCCTGTACGTGGACAGAACGCAAAGCCTCAGGACATCAGACCAGCTCTTCGTCTGTTACAGAGGCCAGCAGAAGGGAAAGGGTGTCTCCAAGGAGAGGTTGGCCCACTGGATAATGATTGCTATCGTCTTGGCGTATCAATCCCAGGACGCACAATGCCCCCCGGGAGTGTAGCTTCTTCCCGGGCGCTGGCACAGGGTGCCTCGCTGACAGATATTTGTAGAGCTGCGGGCTGGGCGACACCAAACGCCCTAGATTCTATAGCCTACGTGTCGTGCCGGTAGCTTCCCGTGTGCTCTCTTTGCGTAGAAGCCAGTCAACACTGTAAGCCCCACTCGAAGTATCGGCTTGCTGCGCCATTCCCCTCCTATGGATTGGATAAGTGCGCCATTCTTGCTCCAGTAGAGTTCCTCTTTAGCCGAACCCTGTTGAGTTACTCCACACCCCTCGGCAATGGACGTGGTGGAGCGTACGATGCCATGCCTAACACTCTTTGGTAGGCTGGGTCCCATATGTTGTGATGCCTACGGCGATCCCATATGTATATTCTTCCACGGTACGGCTGCCTGCGTCGAGCCCGTGTATTTCTCTTGGGAAAGCTCTCTTTGTTGTCTCTGAACGGTGTTGTTTCCCCCCTACTATAGGTCGGAGCCACCTTAGTGACACTCCATATGTTGGACTGCCCGGAAACGCCCAGTCCAAATGTGAAGGAGGGAACAGAGACGTACGTTCTGTCGCCACTATTGCTGAACCACCACTGACTCCGCTCAGCTCCTCAGCGAAAAATAAATGGTGCGTGCATCCGCTTCTGTATTTATACCCGTGCTGCGGGGTGGAGCATGAGATGCAAATTTCGCACGCCAGAGTGCATTGGCTCGTTTCATTAATACTCAAAGATGATAGGCTCCCTAAGCGTGATCCCAATCAGTATGGTACGTCCGACTACGTCTCCGTTATACGTAACTGAAACGTTATTCTATGAATGGCTCAGCTAAACAGGCCAATATGAGACTATTAACTACTATTATTAAGCTTAATTATACTAATGTCTAATTAAAACATCTACAAATGTTTAAACTGATCCGATATCAGGGAAAACCCACAGACACTTGTTCATTCCAGTGACTCCTCATGATTTATGGGTTGATGGAGATCATCGCCCCTAGCAGTGAACCATTGAAATTTCAAAGTGTTTTTTTTTTTTTTTTTTTTTTTTTTTAGTTCACTCAGATTTTATTCGACCCTCAATCACCTTATTAACTTTTTGGACTGTTTGTCACACAATAAACTGTGATAGGAAAAAAATTATGTACATTTTATCGACAGTGAGGTCAGCATGAAAGAAAAGAGTTTGCTACAAGAATAACAAATGATTAGCCTATGGTTTTCAGGCTTAGAAATATGTAACACACACACATACACTGATATTTATAGGGGGAGACCAGGTAGTGTTGTAACATAGTGTCAATTGTCAGTTTTTTTGTTTTGTTTTTTTTGCTGATGAACAACTAAATAACAAATATAAGAATAATTGAACATTTACAACAATGAAGTGGCAGTGGATGACAGCATAAATAAAATAAAGGGAGACAGTAAATACGAATTAAGTATGAATACAATAGAGAGGTGAAAAAATATATGCAGAGGTAGTAAATCAAATTACGTATCTGTATTCGAAACGTTTTGAAACAGTTATGACAATCATGTGACTCTGGCAGTTTGAAAAAAACTTGCCATGACCAAAACAGAATGTTTGGAAAACGTTCTTAGAACAAAAATGTGTTAGCTGGGGTTATTTTGATTAAAGATTATGAGAACATCATTAAAAAAATTATGTGCATGGATAATTCATTTATAAGCAATATTCCATTAAAAAGACTTACCAATTTTGATTTCATGGTGACTTTTAAGACTATGATTCACATGCTAGCTTTGTGCGATCATGCTATCACGTCAGCTTTTGTGTAGACAATGTTTCTAGCCTTAATTAACAAACCCATATCAGTAATCCAGAGGCAATTTTTCTAAATGTATCTGCGAATCATATAGCTAAATGGGTTTTTGACTGTATCCATTAGTACCCATTATAAAAGATGCTAATTTACAATGTGGTACACAGCTTGATAGCAACTGATACTGTATGAAGAGTTTTCACTTTAAACCACACAGAGTAGTAGCCAGAGCAAATATATCACCACCCTGCTAATGAGCATGACAATCAAATCCATTATCGAGCCTTCAAAATAAAGCAGGATTAAGGGAGTGTAACATACCCGTGCACAAACCTGACGCACACAGATGCACCTTACAGGCTATGACACAAACACACGCACACACAATGACAGGGGTGTTTACCTTTCTTTTTTCTTTAATTAAAGCATGCTGTAAGTGTGAAATGAACTCTCTCCTGCTCCGTGGTTGACGGCTCTGAGTGGGCGGCTCATTCAGTTTCCTTTTGTCTCTCGCGTAATTATCACCCGCTATAATGAGAGCGCAGCATGCGTCCACTAGCAGCAGGATGAAAGCGAAACTGTAGAAATAGTAAAGGACAGATGGAGAGAGAAGGAAAGAAGGAAGGAATGAAGAAGAGAAACATGGGGGTGAAGGAAAAGAAGGGCTGGTTTATTATCACCTTAAAGAAAGAAATCTGCATGCCGAGTCCCGTGATAATTTACTATTCTGCCACTCCTGAGGAAATGCAGAGAGCAGAGAAGACGAGAATAGGAAAGAAACAATGTACAGGGTGATAGATGGCACAGTTTGGGGGGATAGTCTTATACAAGCTGCAGGAGTCTCGATTCAGACAGAACGGCCCTTTAGACATCTGTAATAATGTGTAGATTAATCCTGATTAGTTTGTCTTGCACTCTGTTATCAAATCACTTCTTATCTTTGTCTGCATGAGCTACCAGCTGTCCCCTCCTTGTGAAAGACAGATAGCTTAGATTCTCCTTATGAAAGAAATATCTTTCACTCATAAGTTTTTAGCATTCGGAATGTTATTCTTAGGGACACCAAATGAAGGTCCACTATTAAAAATAAAAGTTCCTAAAGGGTGTTTTTGCAGCAGTGCCATTAAAAACCATTTAGTATCCCAAATAATCTTTTAATGGAACCGTTCTTAAAAGAACACTTTCTTTCTTAGTGTGAACTTTTTAATAATCTAAATAACTTCTTTTCCACTATAAAGAAGAACCTTTTGTGGAATGGAAAGATTCCATGGATGTTTAAGGTTCTGGAACCATCAATGCCAATAAAGAACTTTTATTTTTAAGAGTGTTGATCAGCATAATGCTTTGAAATACACCTTGCAGAAGATCTCAATGTTCTGCTGATGATTCTACCACATGTATGGACCCTCTGATATTGCACACAAAAAATGGCAAGAGCCTCCTTAATCAAAGTCATAGTAACAAGCTGTAACAACGAATGCTTCCAAGAAATATAAAGTTGCTGGTTTTGCTAAAGTTTGTGAGATTTGTGACATCAAATCTGTGTATGATTTCCTATAGTTTTGTTTTGAAACACATTGTTGCAACTATGTAAAGATATCCTGGAGTAAACCAGTAATCCACAAGGCTTCCAGAGTTATATCCCATTATCTCACCAGCCAGACATTTAACCATTTGAACAAAGTCTGGCACATATTGTAAGTTATTCTGCAACAAACTTTGTTCCCCTCCATCCAGAAGAAATAAACACTGAATTTTTCAGTGAGACGCACAAAGCGGAATATGCAGATGCACTCAAAGGATTTGTTGGCAAACATTAAAACAAGAGCTAGCCATATGTGCTTCTTACAAAACATTTTTGTTTTTAATCGTGATGCCTTGAACCTTGGAAAAAAATGCATTTCAACAATTCTTTTCTCAGAAGAATTTACTGAAAAAGTCTTCTAACATCTAATCAACATTTAAACCCATATGGTCAAATCAATCACACAGTAACCTGTCACGAAAGGTTCAGGCTTCATGGATTCACGGCTGGATCTGATTACAACAAAAATGCTTAACTGGTTTGAGATTAAAAAAAAAAAAGCACCCCATACACTATACAGCATTTTTCATTGATATGCGGTATAACTTTGAGCCAGAACTTTGGGCCCTGCTTTTATGAACATGCAGGTAAACAAATAGTATAACAAAATATTTAATATTTTTAAGGCCCATTCACTCCAAGAACGATAACGGTTTTGTCATCTGCCACTTTAAATGCTAGAGTGCTTTAAAGCAGGATGGATTCTGATAGGCTGTCAATGTTTTTATCATTCATGAGTTGGAAAAAATCATTCTGAATGTGATTCCAACTATATAATTTCTCTGTGCAGTTATTGGTTGTAGTTGTGGTGACTATTCTTTTAAATTTAGAAAACATTTTTTTAACTATATCTTTATCATTATTATTATAGTTATCATCCTTGATGTGCATGGGCTTTTAATGTGTGTTTTATTCATTTATTTGATTTTTTTGCTAGCCAAACTAGCAGTGAAAGTCAGTCTGGAATGGCTGTGTTATCTCTCACACATATGGTCACCTCAGGGACATTCTGATTTTCCACAGACCAAACGTGCACTACAGGCACAAAGTTTAGTCCGCTCCTCAGTGCTGTCTGTCAGATAAAACAACTGAAATCCTCTGAAGGGCCTGCAGAGACCACACACAGATGCTTCTGTCCTCCAGTTCCCCTCTCTGCATTAAACCATTTCAATCAAACAAACTCAAGCACAACAACTGCTAGTACTGTTGAATATATGCTAGAAGAACATGGGCAGATCACAGCTACAGTATTAAAGGGACCGTTCACCCAAAAATAACAATTCTGTCATCATTTACACCAAACCTGGATGATTCTTTTTAGAATACAAAATGAATACAAAATGTAGAATACAAAATGGGAAATTCTGAAGACTATTTTTTCTCTTTAGTCTTCTAAAGTCCTATGAACAGAATGAAATGTCTGTTGTTATTCACAAAAAAAAAAAATATCCAACCCAAAATTACTCTCTTTACTTCTCCCATGAAGTCTCACGAGCATGCAAACCATATGACTTCAGAAGACCTACAAGCTGTATTGATCCCTTTTGCATCCTTTTTGAAACTTAAAAGCCCTAATATTCTGAAATTGCATGAAAAATAGCATTCAAAGTACATTATTCAAAAATGATCCTTTTGTGTTCCACAGAAGAAAGTCCTGCAGGTTTGTAATGACATGAAGGTGCATGGAGAGTCTAGGCCTTTTCTTAGTTTAGAAAAAACTAAACAGCTCATAGGTAATGATGTCTGGTTAAAACGCTCGAACTATGGCAACAGTTGAGCTGATCAAGCAGCCAAAACAGTTTTTTACCAGATAATGATCTAATGAACTTCTAACACCCACAAGCACCCAAATATTTGTTAAGAATCTGATGGGTCAATCAGATTGAAAAGACTACATGTAAATGCCTCAATCGATCTGACTGAGCTTGATCGAAAATATATTCTCATAAGTTCGGACGGCTGATGTAATGACGACTGATCACGACTCATGAAATTCAGTGCATGTAAACATAAAAATTAGTAATGTGATGCACTTTTTACCCATTTTTTTATTATGTTTCATTAAATTACACTTTAAGTCCACTTAAAGAAATAAGTTTAGGGCAAAAAACATTATTTTCCATGCACTGGTCCATCTCGAGATTTTGGGGGTTATTTGCTTCCATAACATGTCTGCTTTCAGAGTAGTGGAAAGAAAACATCCAAAATACACATTTAAGTGTTTATTTTATTGCACTTTATCTATTTCCATCTGAGGATTTCAACAACAATACGTATTTTTAAAAGCCATTTTCTCAAAATGAGTTTTTCTCATCCAGACATCTCCACTTAAGAGGCTCTTACATACACCAAACTTTATAGTTCTGTTCATAGAGCATTCAGCTGATTTTATTTCTAAAAACATAGTTATTATCGTATTTATGGAGTGATAAAAATAGATACCCTCTGTGAAAACCTTTAACAACAAAATGAAAAAAGAATTTTGAACCTGGCTTTATCCAGTGTTCAGATTTCTGTTCTTGAAATGTATGCAAAGGAATGCATATTTAATTAGACAGTATAACATGAATGTTTTGTTTTGGTTCTGTTTTCCCTGCTCTGGGTTGTGTTTCTCGTACAACGACGTAACTCGCTGCTTAACTACCATAGTATGATCGTTGAAGCATCGTTGAAGACATCAACTAGCTCGTCAAGACTGTTTCCCGAAACCAAATTGTCGCAAATTGGTCGTTCAACCACGTTGGTTAAAGGGACATTGTGTAGGAATTTCTCCCATCTAGCGGTGAAATTGTATTTTGCATTCAAAAGAATTTTGCTCTCCAGCACGTTGCTTTTTCAAATGCGTGTTGCATCAACGGTAGCTGTTATGTACCAAAAAGCTATGACAGGATGTCTTCTAATAGCACTTCGTCGAGTTTTCCTTTGGGTGAACAGGTTTGTTATTTCAAACAAACTGCAACTTGACACAACGAACAAACGAATGTTACAGTATGAATAATAACAGTGCAATGCAGCCTTTTAAACTTGTGACAGTGACAAGCGCCTCTCACTGCTCTGCTCCTCCGTTTCTGCTGTTTTCAGTTACGTGACGCTGGCTCTGAACGAAAACGCGTTGGCCTAGTACTTTTTGACCCTCTTTGATATTATAGTTTTTCAAGATGGCGAAACGACATGGAAGCCTCCGTGGACCTACCCGTCACATGTATATAAAGATAATAAATTCTTCGTTTACGAGGATAAGTCAGATAATTGGCAGAGGTATTTGTACACCATTGAGGACATATTTCTGAATAAAAATATTGATTTTAGATAATAAAATACCTAAAAAACTACACATAGTCCCTTTAAAGATGTCATGCAGGTGTTGGAGTAATAACTTCTTTTAATGAATCTGTCTGAGATCGAATTAATGCTAGATGTTTTGCTATAAATTACAGACATGGTATCTGAGGACTATTCCTCATTTTCCTCAGTTATTTTACTTTATTTCCAGATTTAATCATGGGCTCGTTCTTACGTACTAGAGCCCGTTTGCACATGCGCACTCTTAAAAAAACGGTGCTTTAAACCTCCTGACAAACTAAAAGACGTAAATGACATTTGTATGTATTCTAAATAAAAGATATAGATTGTACTGAATGTCAGCTTGCTTATTTTGCTCTAGATAAGAATTTATTGAGTCCACATGTCAAGCAAACAAGAAACTCTGCTTCTAACCACAGGTCAAGCTGTCGTTCCAAACACACAACTTTGCGATGCTGTTTGCGAATGTTCGTTGGAACGATGGTTTCAGGAAACACAGACTTTTTGAACTATGCTGATAATGACAGAAATTGTGAACATAGTTGGCTAACAATGCTTTCGGGAAACACACCCTTGGTTTGCCTCTGTTCCCTAGTTAGATTCCCTGGTTGTTAATTAGTTCTATGCACCTCTTTCTGTTCAGTTGATTACTCTCGCTTATATTTAAGCTTTCATTTTCATTGACCGTTTTGTTTATGTGAAGCGTGGTTATTTCCTGAGCTTTTTCCCTCTGATTCTCCTATGTATTCCTAGTGGAATTTACTATTTAAGACTCCTTTTGTCTTTTGTCTTAATGTACTGTGATTATACTGGGTAAATATGGTAAGCTTCTGTTAGTTAAAACAGACAAAGACACTGACAAAGTCACCTGAACCCAGATCATATGTTTCCCTTGGGTTGACATTCAATAGAAATCAAAGATATGCTCAATGTGGAATCAGCTATAAATACTAGTATTGCCTTTTAAGCTTACGTGATTGAGTACAGAGTCATGAAAGTTTCTGGGTGATGTGTTATTTGACTGAAACTTTTCGCTGATGTACCAATGCCATTTACAGAGCTGCTGCACATCTGCTACTGATGTGAAAACATAAAGAGAGACAGCACTGTACATGTCAAAGATCTGAAAAATTACTCCATTAAGCCCTTCGCTTCAAAGTGCGTGGTTGGGAGAGGAATACGAATGGATTTCACCCACAAACATTCAATGAATATTTCATGATTTCCTGTTTATTATGTGGAATTAACACAATGACTCTGGTGGTTTTTGGTTGCTTGTGTGCAGCCTACATTATAGCTTGCACTCATTTCACATACTAACAGATCTCCTATTAAAATTCATATGAATCCTATTTAGTTAGCTTAGCTCTAAGCTCATTTACCCGATAGAACCCGTCATAAAACTTGAGTCTTATTAATCCACGGCAAAGTGATGCCAATTGCTAAACACGGCACACGTGTGTATGGAAATGTCTACAATATGCAGATACATTCACAAGGATAAAGAGAAACTCAATTTATGGAAAGCAGGCTGTTGTTTAGGACACACTGGATTAGACGAGTGCCCTTGCTGTGTTTATGGGATTTCTTTGTGAGCTGGCAGAGTCCTCAAATGTTTTGCAGGGACACGACACTTTATTAACAGTTAACCAGACTGCTAGACCAACAGATGAAACTATACTGCACAATAATGCAGCCTTAATTGCATACTTAATCCAGACATGCCGATGGAAAAACAAATGATTGGGAGTTTCACGTATGAGGCTGAAAAGTTCCTCTTGCAGATTTTGCTCTTTTACACACTGACCTACAGAAATCTGCTTAGTTTGAAAGTGATTTCTGTTTGAGCAGTGCTTCATACATCGCTACTAGTGGTCGACCGATATGGATTTTTTGATGGCTAATCCCTATATCTTAATAAACAGTGTGGCCGGTCAATTTAGTGTCAATGTTACTAAAATAACATTGATTCAAATACAGATACAAATAATTTTGCCACTGCCACAGATACAAATATTGGCTTCGCTGCACACATTCAGAAGCCTTTA
Source organism: Gila orcuttii (assembly GCA_026230005.1). NCBI lineage: Eukaryota > Metazoa > Chordata > Actinopteri > Cypriniformes > Leuciscidae > Gila > Gila orcuttii. Next base: position 12,272,767 of record JAPDVR010000013.1, on the reverse strand, counting down.
TTGTATTTTAAAACAGCTACAATCTGCAACAAAAATTTACATTATCACCTAGTAAGCGTCACTTTTCTCACTGGATTTGATTTGCACAAGATAAACAAACAGTTACTTTAAACATTTCCCAAAATGTGCATAACTACAAAAGTACATATTTCAAACATTAATGCCAGTCATAAACATCAGACACAAATTATTCCTTTTGAGTTATATAACTATTTACCACATTATTTTGAGAATTTTTTTTGAATTTATAAAGTGAACTACACATTTTAAATTCCTTGTCATAGTTATTCCATAGATTATCCCCATTGACATCGATTTTTTTTTATAATAGTTCTTGTCCTTATATTTTAAACAATTACATTCGCCTTAGTTTATACTGACTTTTTGTCATTTCAAACAGTCTCCAAATACAATTAGGTAGTAAATAATTTTATGCTTTATACATTTTCTGTGCAAATTTTAAAGCATGTAATTTACTAAATAATATACTTGTTGGTTTGTAATAGTCAACCCGATTTACAATGTTTATTGCTCTCTTCCGTAACATATTTTGTATTTATGTTGGTTTTATATGTGTGACCCCATACCTCCACACAGTAAGAAATGTATAGTACTATGTGAATAATACAATGTATAATGAGTTTTCATTCAAAATAATTGTTTTATATAATATTGCAATGGATTTAGACCTTTTTGTTTTTACATTATTTATATGTGGGTTCAGCATAATTTATGATCAAATATAACACCTCAAAAAATTATTTTCATACACTTTCTATTTCTTCATTATTAATCCTAATTTTAGCTTTGTTATTGCTTTGCCAATTACTAAATATTATGAACTTAAATTTAGTGAAAGTCTATTATCATCAAACCACTTTTTTAAGACTATCACTTCAATTTCCACTGTATTCAGAAGTGGTTCCAAATTTTCCCCAAACAATATACATTCCTGTCATCAGAAAACGTCTCAGGTTACGTATGTAACCTTGGTTCCCTGAAGAAGGAATGAGATGCTGTGGGAACGCCCCTGCGTGATTGCGTCGTGAAGCACGTGTATAATCAGTCCAATGGTGTGACGAGACGTCATAGCACACTATAAAGCACTATAAAGCACACCTGAAAACAGACCGCGCTAGCTTCTGAGAGGCCGAAGCAAGTCGATCACAGGCATGCAGGGAGTATGGCAGGGCGACGCAGCGTCTCGTTCCCTCTTCAGGGAACCAAGGTTTACATACCCTTTCAAGGGAACTCGAGCTGCGTCGAGACGCTGTGGGAACACTATACCCACGACGCCATAATAGCAAATGCCTGTTCTGTGTGAAATCATCGCGCACACTAAGAAGCAAGCACCCTAGACCCTGGAGTGGAGCCAAGATCCAAGTCGTGAAATCTTCGTCATAATAAAGCCTTTGAGGCAGCCATAGTCCTGGTAGAATGGGCCCAGACAGCCAAAGGTGAAGGCTGAAAAGCCGTTTCATAAGCAAGTGAGATTTCCTCAACTACCCACTTTCTCATCCTCTGCTTGGATGCAGGGTAACCTTTTCTTGGTGACCCGAAACAGACAAATAGTTGATCCGATTTTTGCCAAAGGGCAGCTCTGTGTACGAAAGTATTCAAAGCCCGCACAGGCCACAGCAGATTAGGTTTTTCCTAATCTGGTGTATTAAAAGGTGGAGGACAGAAGGTCTGCAGCACTATTGGGCCCGCAACATTAGTAGGGACCTTAGGAATATAACCCGGCCTAGGGTGAAGAAAAGCTTTCACCAAACCAGGTGCAAGTTCTAGGCGTGAAGGAGCAACCGACAAGGCTTGCAAATCTCCAATTCTCTTGATGGAAGAAATAGCAAGGAGAAATAAAGTTTTTAGTGTGAGGAACTTTTCTGAAACCTCTTCAATGGGCTCGAAGGGAGCCAAAGCCAGGCCATCCAAAACAATGGCCAAATCCTAAGCTGGTGCTCTAGTGCGCAGTGCAGGCCTCAGCCTCAGGGTGCCACGAAGAAAACGAGTAATGAGAGGATCTCTCCCCAATGATGCACCACCCAGAGGAGTGTGGTAAGCAGATATAGCCGCCACATACACCTTCAAGGTGGAAGGAGATAATCCCGCAGAGAAACGTTCTGGAAGATAATCGAGTACTGTACCAACAGGGCAGTTAACAGGATTCAGTCGGTGTTCTCCGCACCAAGCAGAGAACAGTTTCCATTTCAGTGCATACAGTCTTCTCGTGGAGGTAACTCTGGATTGGAGTATGGTCTCCACAACAGTCTCCCACAGTTTCCACGACTCCGGGCGAGGGTGATAAATCCCCCACCCCCCCCCCCCCCCCCCCCCCTGCTTGGGACAGCAGGTCCCTCCTGATCGTAATCTCCATCGGAGAGCCATCTAGAAGGGACACCAGGTCCGAGAACCAAACTCGGGCCGACCAGTACGGGGCTACTAGTAACAGACGGGCCCCTTCCCGGCGAACCCTCTCCAGAACTCCCGGAAGCATAGATATCGTAGGAAAAGCGTGCAGGTGTAGCCTCGGCCACACCTGAACCATCGCATCCAGCCCCAAAGGAGCTGGGTGCATGAGAGAGAACCACATGGGACAATGAGTTGTATCTGAAGGTGCGAAAAGGTCGACTTGAGCTTGACTGAATTTCTCCCAAAGGAGCTTCACCACCTCAGGGGGAAATTTTCCATTCCCCGGGCCTCAGCCCCTGCCTTGACAGGCTATCCGCTCCCTGATTTAGATGCACCGGAATATATACTGCCCCGAGATACAGTAATTTCCCTTGGGTCTATAGGAGGATATGATGAGCCAGTTTGCATAGGTGCATGACCTCAGACCCCCCTGATGGTTGATATAAGAGAACACCGATGTGTTGTCCATGCGGACAAGCACATGGTGACCTCTCAGGTCTGGCAGGAAGGGTTTGAGAGCTTAAAACACCGCCATCATTTCTAGCCGATTTATGTGCCAAGAAATTAGATGGTCCTGCCATAGACCTTTCGCCGAGCGACCACTCATGATCGCCCCCCAACCTGTGAGGGAAGCATCCGTTGATAGCGTTACGCGTCGTCAAGAAGCCCCCAGCACTGGGCTTTGGGCGAGGAACCAAGCTTTCTTCCACATGACTAAGGCACGTAGGCATCGCCTCCGAGAAAACCCCTTGGTCCTGAGCTACCACTGCAGGGGTCTCATGTACAGGAGGCCAAAAGTTATTACGTTGGACGCAGCTGCCATGAGACCCAACAGTCTCTGAAACTGTTTCACAGTGAGTGACTGGCCTAGTTTTACCCCATTTACGGCTGAGAGAATCGAAGTAATACGTGCAGGTGACCACTGTGCGGCATCGTTGTGGAATCCCATACCACACCCAGAAAAGTGGTCCTCTGAGACGGGAGGAGCACACTCTTCTTGGCGTTGAGCCTCAACCCTAGCATCTTTATGTAGGACAGAACGACATCTCGATGCCGAACTGCCATCTGCCCGGACTGAGCTAAAATCAACCAATCGTTGATGTAATTCAACATGTGGATGCCCTAGAGTCTCAGTGGAGCCAGAGCTGCATCCACGGATTTCGTGAAAGTGCAGGGTGATAAACCTAGGCCGAACGGAAGAACCCGATATTGGTATGCTTTGCCCCCAAAAGCGAACCTCAGGAACTTCCTGTGATGAGGATGGATGGATACATGGAAGTAAGCGTCCTTCAAGTCTATCGTGACAAACCAGTCCTCGGACTGAATCTGTGACACGATCTGTTTGAGTGTAAGCATCTTGAACTTGAGTTTCTGAACCCTGCGGTTTATTTGGCACAGATCTTGAATAGGACGCAGTCCCCCATCCTTATTTGGAACAATGAAGAAACGGTTGTAAAACCCTGACTGTTTCTCGGGGACCGGAAACATTTTATGAGTGATGGCAAATTTTCTCGGGGAACGCAAAACTTTTGCGAGAGAAAACAACAAAAACATTGGCATCATTTTTCCTCCAATCTCATATTTTTTTCCATCTCTATGGTTTTTAGGCCTATCTGTTTTTAACTAGACATGGCTTTATAAAAATGCAGTGCTCATGCTGTGAAACTCTAAAAAAACAGACATCCATTTGCATTCGCAGATCTACATCTTAAAATTGCCTGTGTCTGGGTGTATTTTGTGATATAAGTGCTGGTATCTCTCATGTGAATGTTTGTTATGATTGTTCAGCCATATCTTCAAGTCCAACAACCTGTATTTATTTTCTCATAAAATTAATAAATTCAGCTGAAATCTCTCTCAACATTAGCAGCCTGACAAAGAACAGCAGAACAGCAGAAATAAGCTTTCCATCCTCTTCAGCATTTGTTTCCCACAGCGCCACTAAACCACATTACATCGCATCGTGTTTGGCGAGCAGTCGTGTTATTCATCCTCTCCTGAATGCAAAATTCAGCACTGAAACAGTGAGGTGGTGGTTATGTAGGTCACTTCCTCCAACTCACAGGAAAAAGGAAGAGGCACAAATTCTTATTATAGCACACAAACACACAGCAGATAAACCAGCTTCAACCCGTAAAGCAGGCTTACTTATTCTCAAATCATGGGCCCAGTGGCTTAGATAGAGGTAATAACAAACCACTGAGAAAGGATGGATATTTTCTCCTCCAGAGGAAGGAGGAGGCTGAAAACACCACTGGGAAATGGTCTACCGCCACACACACGCTTCCTGAAATAACTCCTCTCCGCTACATTGTGAGAGTGGGAGGAATATTCATACACTGCTCAGGCTGTAGATGTGTTTGAATAATTACAGTGTTCAATTACATTTGCATTGCCAAGACTGGTAATAACAACAACAACAACATGAAAACACATTCCAATAATTGCTGTGCATAAAACAGTAATAATGACTTAAAAATTGCTTGCAGCTTGCATGGGAGCAAACTGATCCTTAAATGGATCCATAAACTTGAGCTTCTTGACCAAATAATAGTATTTTGGTGTCAAATGATAAAATGCATGGACAAAAGTAAAGCAGGATAATGCAGTCCACTATTGCTGTAAAGTAAAGAATAGCAATAATGTACATTATTAGAAATATCAGTACATAAATAAATAAATAAAATGCTAGCAAGTGAGTACAGTATAGTATAGGTAAAATGAATGGTACAGTACAGACATTGGGTCTCATTCACATTCACATCTCATTGTAAGATTCAGTGCATACGCATATACATTTGCTATTAACCTTGTTCTAATGTTAATTCCAAATATTCTAAATGAGTGACCATGTGCAGGTTGTTAGAGGCGTACCAGGTTCAATCATCAGCCAATCACAAAGAGCGCCATCTCCAGAGTACTGGTCACGCACACCTGATTCCAGTCAAGTCATTCATCAACCACAGCATTTAAGCACAAGCCTCGAGCTTCATTATTGTCTGGTCTCATTTTGAGTAAAGACTATTTTCCTGTTTTGCAGCCTATCAGTCTGAAGTTATACTGCTTAGCTATGTTCCAGGTCTCCTGCGTCTCCTGTGTCTCCCGCATCTCCCCAGTCATCTCCCGGTGTGTTTCCTGTGTCATCTGTGTCTATGAACGCTATCCCGACCAACCCAAAGGGTGTGCACTCCACTTCCACTCCATCTATCATCAACTGCTTTACGTCTGTTAAGGATTATTATTCTATCTTCATCCTTCTCTCCATTTGCCAGCAGTGTTCCAATAAATCACTATATACCACTTTAATCATCTGTCTGTGTCATTCCATAACAGAAGACCAGACCATACAACAACACGAGTAATCCGGATCCCTTCCAGGAGATCGTGGACAGATTCAAACGCGCTCTCAGCTCGTCAACAGTCACAACATCCGCCATGACAACTCCTTCTCCGGTAAACCCGCTAGTCCCGTGGCTAACGCGGCACCCTACTCTGGCTCGGCGGAGGATTGCAACGGGTTTCTTCTGCAATATTCACTGGCCCTGGAGATGCAGCCGCAGAGATTCACCACCGAGCGATCCAAAATCGCGTTCATTATATCCTTGCTGTCCGGATGTGTGCTGCAATGGGCCGAACCCCTATGGAATCAATCATCCCCGGTAACTCAATCATTGGATAGTTTCATTCACCACTTCCGTGAGGTTTTTGGTAGACCAGAAGGAGATTCATCTATCTTTGAACAACTATATCATCTTCGACAGGGAAGAGTGTCAATAACCGATTATTCAGTAAAGTTTCGTACCCTTGCAACATCTAGTGGCTGGAACGAACGCGCTCTCATCACTACCTACAGACAGGGATTGGATCCCAAACTGCAGCTGCATCTCGCGGCGTATACAGGGCCAGCACTTTTACAATTCCTTCCGCCAGCCAGAGTTCTCCAGCGCTCCAGAACCCGATCCGGAACCCATGCAACTTGGTAACTCACGTATATCATTCGCTGAACGGCAGAGACGACTCACCCAGGGTCTTTGTTTATACTGTGGAGGTTCTGGTTACATCAAGTCAACCTGTCCTGTTCGTCCTCCCAGGTCTGTGGTGAGTTCTATGTATACTCCCTCAATTGAAATGAAACCACTCACCACCATTGTAATCTGTGTCTGTATCAGCCCTCCTGGACTCCGGGTCAGCTGGGAACTTCGCAGTCAGCTTAAGAAGAGATGTATGAAGTCCAGTTACCAAGTTCACTCCATGATCGGCAAACCACTCTGCAAACTTAAGATCTGCTTCTATGTTGAATCCATCCAATTGCAAGTTGGTCTATGTCATGTTGAATCCATCAGTTTGCTGGTTCTGGAGCACTCCACTGCAGACATCATTCTAGGGCGACTGTGGTTGATGCAACATAACCCTCATATCTCCTGGACATCTGGAGAAATCCTGAAATGGGGTGATAGCTGTTTTCCAGACTGTTTTCCTCGTCTTCCTCTCCCAGTTCCTGTGGCTCCAGAAATCTTATCCATCCATCGAAAGCCCGGTGAAGAAGCAGTTAGTGAATATTCCCACCTGTTACGCCTCCTTCAGCGACGTATTCTGTCCAGTGAGAGCAACCCAACTACCTCCACATCTGCCATGGGACTGTGCTATTGACCTGCTGCCGGGTGAACCTGTGCCCCACAGTAAGATCTACCCACTCTCCATTGCCGAGCAGAAGGCCATGGAGGAGTATATTGAGGAAGCCTTACGTCAAGGTTACATTCGTCCATCTACGTCCCCAGCTGCTTCAAGCTTCTTCTTCGTGGCCAAGAAGGACAGAGGCTTGCGGCCTTGCATAGACTACCGTTCCTTCAACAAAATCACAGTAAAATTCTGGTAACCTTAAGATTAAGATAACGTCAGTAGACTATGGAGTGGCGCAAGGATCGGTGTTAGGCCCTCTGCTATTTTCAATATATATGCTGCCACTGGGTAATATTATAAGAAAACATGGAATTAATTTCCACTGTTATGCTGATGACACTCAATTATATATTTCATCACGACCAGATGAAAACACTAACTTATCTAAATTGACAGAGTGTCTTAAAGATATAAAATGCTGGATGACGTGTAATTTCCTGCTATTAAATTCAGATAAAACGGGAGGTATTACTTATTGGTCCAAAAAACTACCCACAAAACCTCGTACAATACAACTTTAATTTAGAAGGATGTCCAGTTACTTTATCCACTACAGTAAAAGACCTGGGTGTTATACTAGACCGCAACTTGTCTTTCGAAAATCATATTTCATATGTTACAAGAACAGCCTTCTTCCACCTTAGAAATATTGCTAAGCTACGTAACATGCTATCTGTTTCTGATGCAGAAAAGTTAGTTCATGCATTCATGACCTCAAGACTAGATTACTGTAACGCTTTATTAGCTGGTTGTCCTACATCCTCAATAAACAAGCTACAGTTAGTGCAAAATGCAGCTGCTAGAGTTCTTACTAGGTCAAGAAAATATGATCATATAACACCAATTTTATCATCTCTGCACTGGTTACCTATTAAGTTCCGTATCAATTACAAAGTACTATTACTGACCTATAAAGCCCTAAATGGTCTAGCTCCTGTATATTTAATGGACCTTCTATCGCCCTACAATCCATCGCGTTCTTTAAGATCCCTAAATTCGAGGCTTCTGGTCATTCCTAGGATATCCAGATCCACTAAAGGAGGGAGGGCGTTCTCGCATTTCGCTCCTAAACTCTGGAATAGCCTTCCTGATACTGTTCGTTGCTCAGACTCGCTCTCCCAGTTCAAAACTAGATTAAAGACGCATCTCTTCAGCCAAGCATTCACATAATGCTTGCCTCTTATACTACTGTTGAATCAGATCGAATGCATTAATATTATGAACAGCAGCTACGCTAATTATTTCCCATCTGCTTTTCTGCTGTTATCTCGGGACGCTAATCCCGAGGTAAATAGCGTTCTTCAGCTACAGTCTGTATCCAGCCTCTCACGGAGACTTCAGAGTCCCCAACACCTGCGATGAGACGACTCGACGCCTGTGAAGAGACGACTCAACGCCGGCGATATGTTATGCCATAAATTAATACATGATGATTAACTAACTGTATTTTTTACGTACATTTCTGAAATGCACTTTCTGTAAAGCTGCTTTGAAACAATATGTATTGTGAAAAGCGCTATACAAATAAATTTGAATTGAATTGAATTGAATTAACCACTTCCCCTCGTCCCAGCAGCCCTTGAGCAACTTCGTGGTGCTACCGTGTTCACCAAGCTGGACCTCCGCAGCGCCTATAACCTTATCCAGATACGTGAGGGGGGCGAGTGGAAAACAGCGTTTGTAACCCCTACGGGGCACTATGAATATCTGGTCATGCCCTATGGACTGGTAAACGCCCCCTCCGTATTCCAAGATTTTAAGCACGAGGTACTCTGGGAGTTTCTCCACAAGTTCGTACTGGTTTACATTGATGACATATTGGTGTACTCCCGGAACATGGTCGAATATCGCCAGCACGTTGCGGAGGTCTTACAACTCCTGAGAAACCATCAGCTATTTCTCAAAGCTGAGAAATGTTCATTCCATCTGTCATCAGTCCAGTTCCTTGGCTACCACATCGGTAAACATGGTATCCAGATGGATGAGGGGAAGGTTGAGGCTGTCCGCAACTGGTCCATTCCAACAACCATCAAGGAACTCCAGCGCTTTCTAGGATTCTCCAATTTCTATCGCCAATTTATCAAGAATTTCAGCTCCATCATCTTTCCATTGACCAACCTCCTTAAAGGCAAGCCCAAGTCTCTGTCCTGGTCACCAGCTGCCACGCAAGCCTTCAAGAAGCTGAAGACGGCCTTTACCAGTGCACCGCTTCTCATTCATCCCGATCCCACCAAGGCTTTCGTGGTTGAAGTCGACGCCTCCACTACTGGAGTAGGAGCAGTGTTATCGCAGCAGCATGGGGACCCAGTCAAGGGGTCACTCCTCTTTGGGCACTGGTCACCCAGGGGCCAATTGTATCCTCTCGCTGATACGCGATCGCTTCTGGTGGCCTGGCATGGCACAAGATGTTAGAAGGTTCGTCCAAGGATGCTCTGATTGTGCCATTACGAAGAGTCTACGCCACTTACCATCCGGCAAGTTACTCCCGCTGCCCGTTCCTCAACGCCCCTGGTCACACCTAGGAGTGGATTTCATCACAGACCTACCACCATCTTCTGGCAATACCACAGTTCTGGTCATTGTGGATCGTTTTTCTAAGTCCTGTCGATTAATTCCCCTGAAAGGGCTCCCCACAGCCGTGGTTACCGCAGAGTTACAATTTAACCACATTTTCAGATACTTTGGCATCCTCGAAGATATCGTTTCTGATAGTGGGCCACAATTCATTTCAAGAGTTTGGAAGGCCTTCTTCACCCTCCTAGGTGTGACCGTGAGTCTTACATCAGGCTACCATCCACAATCCAACGGGCAGACGAAACAAAATGCAGTCACGTGACAACATCCACATCACTCGTTGGCCAGATGTGTCTTGAACATATTTCTACAACTGCACTTAAATTGGTCAGAATTAACGTGCGGGAAAATTCCAACAGAACTCCCGGAAGTAAACAAAGAGGTAAGGTTATGGACCAGAAGAACGAGCTTGGGTTCATAGAGGTGACATCTTAGACCCCACACTTCTCACAACCTTCCATGAGTCTAATCCAGATCGTCCTGCACCTCATGGTAGAGGTCGGCCACCTCAACGTCTGGAGCAGGCCATGGGCGGGGGTATGGTATGTCTGTACTGTAACAGACATACCAGGTTCAATCAGCAGCCAATCACAAAGAGCACCATCTCCAGAGTACTGATCACGCACACCTGATTCCAGTCAAGTCATTCATCAACCACAGCATTTAAGCACACGCCTTGAGCTTTATTATTGTCTGGTCTCTGTGTCTACGAACGCTATCCCGACCAACCCAAAGCATGTGCACTCCACTTCCACTCCATCTATCATCAACTGCTTCACGTCTGTTAAGGATTATTATTCTATCTTCATCCTTCTCTCCATTTGCCAGCAGTGTTCCAATAAATCACTATATACCACTTTAATCAGGTAATCTGCATATAACATGCATTTAGAAAATAGAAAAATTTAATGTATTTAGAATGTTAAGAATTTCTTCTTAATTCTAAAAATTGAAAATTCACACAGTATGTATGTATACTGTATATATGTATAAATTTGTGCATATGTGAATTTTGGGTACATGTGGTTTCAGTTGTTTCTAAATTTAGTATAAATTTAAGTGCAAATTTACAAGTGAATCAAGATTTGTGTGTGAAAACATTCACATGCAGATTTTTATGCACAAATTCATGTCTATGCACAGTTAGTGAATGAGAACTAGTGTTTTGCTACACTTGTTAGTTTGTTGCCATTAAAGCTGTTATATAGTATGTTCTTTGAGCTCCAGACAGACGAACCAAAGGCTCACACTTGTGAAACAGACGTGTGCCTAATTGTACTGAATGTGCACTTGTTGTGTTCTTCAAATCTTAGAAGCGTATTTAAAAAAGGTATTTGTAGATATTATAATATTAATAAAATAAAAGGCCACTATAGTGTTTTTAAAGAAAGTACACTCTCACGACTGTTTATTAACACACTATAAACAAAGTGCAAAGTGCAAATTAAGTGTATTATTACACATTGTTACAAAGTGCAAACTAACTTTGCACTTTGTCATAATGTAAAGGTAAAAGGTTTATTTTTCAATGAAGTACATTTTAAATCATTGTTTTAATAATCTTTTTCCATGCTTTAAAATACACATTTAAATGGAGTGCTTAAAGTGTTTACTAACATACTAAAGCACATGTAGAGTACTAGATTATAATTTTAAAGGTAGTGTTAATTAATATTACTTTTAAAGTCAATATATTTAAAATGTACTAAATTGCAGATGTATTATTACAAATATATTTAAGTGACACAGTTAAAAATGTCAAAGTATATTTTAGTTTAAAGCTGCAGTCCATAGTTTTTCCTCTTTGTTGCCATCTCTGTTCAAAATCTGCAATTGCAGTTATTCGCGGAATTGTCAACTTTACATGGGTTGTGCCTCGGCACGGCACAGCGCGGATGAATCCAATGTTTTGAGGAGAATGTGCGGCTGTCAGTCGCTGCGCCGGTGTGGATACTGGCATTCACAATCACAGATTATACTTTTTGGAAATATGACCAACATAAGAATTTTCACTGTAAAATGTCATCTGAACAAGTAACATCAACTTTTGTTCTGACCAACTAAGGGAAAAAAGCATGGCAGTAAATCGCGCTGATTAAATCTAATGATCGCTTATCATATCATGTCAAACCATGCAAATTATACTTTGTTCTCAAATTGTTAATGTTAACAACATCAGCATTGCTTGACTACATTTAATGCCCTTCAGATATTTATCCTTGTTTTCGCATGGGTCCGGTTGCAGTCTCTTTTTTTTCTGTAGCCACTCCGAAGTCCGAAGTCTTTTGTATTTTACAACGGGTGAATCTCCAGTTGTCACTGGTGATTGTCGTTTGATCTGCCATCAAATTGATAAGTTGAATTATATCAAGTCCTGTGAGAAAAGACTATAAATCTCCACCTCCAACATCCTCACACTCGTAGCCTACGAGCCGAGACTCCTTCTTTATATGTACAGATGTGACGTAATGACGCAAAGACATGCTCGAATTTCCCATGGAAATCCACCAGTACTACTAGAAATAAAAACATTATTACAAGCTTACCGTTTTTAATCGAGTTAAGGCAAGCAGATAGTTTTGAACACTGGCTGGTTATGTACTTGCTCAAACATTTATTTTGGATAATTTTTAACCCAAAAAAGTTACAGACTGTCACGGTTCATGAATCCGTGTGTTCATTTTTTGTGTCTATGTCTGGTGTGTATGGGGATGTGGGTGTGTGTCAGTGCGTGTGCGTTGCCTAGTAACTACAGCTGATCACTCTAATTAGAGTCTCAGCTGTGGCTTGTAAGCTGCCTTTATCTAGCTGGCGTGTGAACTGTGTGTTGTCGGTTCGTCATTCATGACTTTGTTCTCATTGCCAGTTACCTCGTCTGAGTTCTTGCCTGTATGTGATCCCCGCGTACTCCTCTGAGTTCCTAATGGCCTTGGATTTACCGGTTCGGGATTTACTTCATCTAGCATTCCAGTCGGTGTTACTCACAGAGTTTCCTGCATTGTTCCTGAGTTCCACTTTGTGGTATCGTCTGTCTAGAGTTCTTCACTCTCCAGTATCTTGTCTGACTCTCCGAGTATTCTCTCAGTCAAATAAACTCTCCTTTACTTGCACTTGGATCTTGGGACTCGTTATTGTGACACAGACAGCAGCTTTAACATAAAATGCCATGTCAGTATGTCATTACATTCGGCAGTGCACTTTAAAAAAATATTTCAAAGACAGTAGGAGTAATTATAAAATTACATATACAGTAAAGTTGTACTAAAGTCCTACTTAAATGGGGGCAAAAGTTCAACTAACTGCATTTAATATAAATTTAAACTATAACATATTTTCATGGCATTGTAAATAACAATTGCTCGCAATTAAGTACATTATTTTACATTATATTATTTCCGTAATAAATACTCTTTTAAAGTGTGCCGAAAGAGTACTTCTTTTTTTTCATAAGCTCAGCCTTACTGGTTGATGAAAATCGACAGACTCTCCAGAGAATTTTTTTTTTTTGCCGTTGGTCTGTTTTTTGTCTCTAGCCGAGTTTCCATTACCTTTCAAATTGGTTATGAAAGGTACGCCCAATGGAAACCTGTCAATTTCGCAAAATCTCCCATTTATCGCAAAAAAGTTTTTACGCTCGCGTGAGGTGGTTTTTAAGGCAATTCCAAAAAGAAATATTTCGCAAAACTGCAATGGAAACAGTTTTTGCGCATTTACAGGTCACCTGACGTAGATGTTTGGTGTGTTTGGACAGAAGACGAGACAGAGTTCTTTATTAAACTCATTAAAGATAAAAGAATGACAGGAATACTGGATTCTAAACCTCAAAGAAATGCCACAATCAAGACCTCGAAGCAGATATGAGGGAAAAACACCCAGAAACGCCAGCCGCTCCAAGTATAAGGGGCTTTCCTTGCCATTAATGATTGGATAACACACATACGTCTCCTTTGATTATTAATAATGGCCAGTGCGGTGGCTAAGATATACATAAACCTACAAACGTCCGTTGTTGTGATGATGCAGCAAGGACGAAGCAGAGAGCGAATCCAAATGCAGTTCATTTCATAAAATAACTGGTGAAACAACGGAACACGGAACTCAGGACAGGAACACTGAAGCAACAACAACGACCGACAAACCACAACTGAAACACAGAGGTATAAATAGACAGGCAAACAAGCTAAACAAGATAACAAAGGGGCGTGGCTAATCAGAAACACATGGGAACAATGATCAGACAATTAGCAAGACACATGGCAAACAGGGAATCACATGACCGACAAGAACAAGGAACAAGACACAAAACCCACACCGTGACACAGCCCCTCCCCTATGGGCGGCTCCCGACGCCCCTTAGTACAAAAACAAACAAAAAACAGAATAGTTCAGGAGGGTGGTGCAGCGGAGGTGGTCTTGGGGGAGGGAAGGAGGGTCAAGTCTGTGCAGGGGGCAAGGCACTTCAGGCGGCCAGGGTGGACAGGCGGTGAAGACCCCTCGGGCAGCCACGGCGGTGAAGAACCCTCGGGCGGCCAGGGCGGTGAAGACCCCTCGGGCGGCCAGGGCGGTGAAGACCCCTCGGGCGGCCAGGGCGGTGAAGACCCTTCGGGCGGCCATGGCGTTGAAGACCCTTCGGGCGGCCAGGGCGGTGAAGACCCTTCGGGCGGCCAGGGCGGTGAAGACCCCTCGGGCGGCCAGGGCGGAGCAGACACCGGCTCAGGAACAGCAGACACTGGCTCTGGAACAGACGGCACCAGCTCTGGCTCTAGAACAGCCACTGGCTCCAGCTCTGGAACAGACACTGGCACTGGCTCAGGAACAGGCATTAGCTCAGGAACAGACACCGGCTCAGGAACAGACACCAAAACTGTAACAGCCACAAGAACAGACACAAACACAGAAACAAACACTGGTTCTGGCGCTGGAACAGAGACTGGCTCTGGAACAGACATTGGCTCGGGAACAGGAACAGACTCTGGCTCGGGAACAGGAACAGACTCGGGGGCGGCCATCTTGTCCGTAGACACTGGCTCGGAGGCGGCCATCTTGTCCGTAGACACTGGCTCGGAGGAAGTGACGTGAACAGTCTCTGGATCAGCAGAAGTGATGTGAACAGTCTCTGGTTCGGCCATCTTGTCCGTAGACACTGGCTCGGAGGAAGTGACGTGAACTGACTCTGGATCGGCCATCTTGTCCGTAGACACTGGCTCGAAGGCGGCCATCTTGTCCGTAGACACTGGCTCGGAGGAAGTGACGTGAACCGACTCTGGATAGGCCATCTTGTCTGTAGACACTGGCTCTGTAGAAGTGATGCGAAGCGTCTCTGGCTTGGCAGAAGTGACGTGAACAGTTTCTGATTCGGCCATCTTGTCCGTAGACACTGGCTCGGAGGAAGTGACGTGACCAGTCTCTGACATGGCAGACGTGACGTGAACAGGCTCTGACTGGGTAGACGTGACGTGAACCGTCTCTGGATTGGCAGAAGTTACGTGAACGGTCTCTGACTGGGCAGAAGTGACGTGGACAGTCTCTGGATCGGCAGACGTGACTTGGACAGTCTCTGGATCGGCAGACGTGACTTGGACAGTCTCTGGATCGGCAGACGTGACTTGGACAGTCTCTGGATCGGCAGACGTGACTTGGACACTCTCTGGATCGGCAGACGTGACTTGGACAGTCTCTGGATCGGCAGACGTGACTTGGACAGTCTCTGGATCGGCAGACGTGACTTGGACAGTCTCTGGATCGGCAGACGTGACTTGGACAGTCTCTGGACCGGCAGACGTGACTTGGACAGTCTCTGGATCGGCAGATGTGACTTGGACAGTCTCTGGTTCGGTTGGACTGACGTGAAGCTCAGGCATGTCGTGGTGAAGCTCAGGCATGTCGTGGCTGACGTGAAGCTCAGGCATGTCGTGGCTGACGTGAAGCTCTGGCTGGACGTGGCTGACGTGAAGCTCTGGCTGGACGTGGCTGACGTGAAGCTCTGGCTGGACGTGGCTGACGTGAAGCTCTGGCTGGGCGTGGCTGACGTGAAGCTCTGGCTGGGCGTGGCTGACGTGAAGCTCTGGCTGGGCGTGGCTGACGTGAAGCTCTGGCTGGGCGTGGCTGACGTGAAGCTCTGGCTGGGCGTGGCTGACGTGAAGCGCAGAGCTTATCCGAAGGGCAATATCAATGTACTGCTCTAACGTCCATTGAGGGGTGTTGTCCGGTATAAGGTACTCCAGGAGGTCCGTAAGGCCATAACGGAACATGTCTTTCAAGACATTATCATCAACGTCCACCCCATCACAAAGTCCACAAAACTCCTCCACATATTTCCCAATAGGGCCGTCACCTTGGCTGAGGCGAAAGAGACGGATTGCTGGATTCATCGCTGGTCGGTCGTTCTGTGATGATGCAGCAAGGACGAAGCAGAGAGCGAATCCAAATGCAGTTCATTTAATAAAATAACAGGTGAAACAACGGAACACGGAACTCAGGACAGGAACACTGAAGCAACAACAACGACCGACAAACCACAACTGAAACACAGAGGTATAAATAGACAGGCAAACAAGCTAAACAAGATAACAAGGGGGCGTGGCTAATCAGAAACACATGGGAACAATGATCAGACAATTAACAAGACACATGGCAAACAGGGAATCACATGACCGACAAGAACAAGGAACAAGACACAAAACCCACACAGTGACAGTTGTCATGTTTTTGGAATGACTTATCGCGAGAGGAAAAAATTAAGTTTTAGTCGCATAACATCGGTTAATGGAAACGCTGTCATTTCGCAATAGTTTTGGTTACACTTTATTTTAAGGTGTCATTGTTACAGTGTAATTAAATATTTAAGTACAGTGTAATATTAATTAACTACATGTACTTACTAAAGGGTTATGGTAGGATTAGGATTTGGTTTAGGGTTAGTTGCATGTAATTAGGCATAATATACTGTTATTACTATGGTATTTACATGTAACATATGTAACAAGGACACTGTAAAATAAAGTGTTACCATAGTTTTTTGTCGACATTTAGAAAAAATCGCAAAAGTTTTGCGCAAATCTGTAATGGAAACGCGCATACTGTTACACATGACATGTACAGAAGTCTATCTGCAGTGTAATATGGGTAAATGGCAGAACTGCAGCTTTCTTAGCATTCAGCATCAACATGGACAGAACGAGGAGAAATGCCTCAGTTGTCCTCATTAGACCTCTGAACACACTGGACCTCGAGGTTACCAGCTGAGGAATGTTTCTGCAGAGGCCTGGGACGACTTTGGACACTGTCAGGACAGAAATGGCTTCTGTTTGAAAGCAATCAATGGCTGTAACCCAGAAGAAGAGCTCTCGATCTAACTCATTCCTCAGAGGGCATATCGCTGGCCACAACGGACATGAGGAATGAACACAATTACACCATTCCAGAACCAATTATATGTCCGATGTGTTGGCAAAAGCCCATAAATAATATCACACTTCAGACATTTTAATTGCCACAATGAAGTTCATGTGAGACAAAGTCATGTGGCGTGTTTATATTCTTGCCCGTTCTGTCCACAAGTCACAGTGAGCAACACAAAGTGCACTTTTGTTGTTACAGCATGAACGATGTTACACAAAGTTGCAACAAATGCTGCTTCGGATCCTCAGATGCTGCTTATGAAGTTGCTTTAATCAAGATTGAATGAAATTAATGCATTAGACATTTCTTTCTCCTTTTTCATTTTCACTTTTTAGCCCAAGGTTAACACAATTAAAGGAGTAATTCACTTTAAAAGGAAAATTAGCCCATGATTTACCCACCCACAAGCCATCCTAGGTGTATATGACTTTGTTCTTTCAGACGAATACAATCGGAGTTATATTCATAAACACCATGACGCTCCGAGCTTTATAATGGCAGTGGCAATGCTAGAATTTTACTTTGCAATAAATATTAAATATGTTAAATATGGATATTTTTCTTACACAAACGCATCGCTTCACTTCAGAAGGCCTTTATTACCCCCCGGAGCCTGTGGAGCACTTTTATCATGGATGGATGCTCTTTTTTGAGCTTCAATCTGATGGTATAAATCCACTGCCATAATAAAGCTCGGAAGCGTCAGGGTGTTTATTTATATAACTCCGATTGTCATATAATTTTAAAGTGAACTACTCCTTTAAGAGCAAATTATGTGCATTAGAGGCAAACTGTAAAACAACTTAGCTTAGTTGTGGCGTAAAGGGGCACTAAGTTACAATGTACACAATACTGAATATATTTTCATTGCGCCATTCAACGCAATGGTATGTATAAACAATGTTTTTTGAATCAGTATTCATTTATTGCTGTTAATTTCAAAGAGAGTTTTTGAATGTTATTTAAATACAAAAATTCTTATTACGTTATTTCACAATTAAGTATCATATTTGAGAGAAAATTCATGGCATTTTGACATTTTTTATAAATTACAAGGCTGCTACTGGATCACAGAAGGTAAATGTAATTTTATGCGTCGACGCATTACCTTACGAAAAGCTTATGACCTACTAGTGTCACGGTGTGGGTTTTGTGTCTTGTTCCTTGTTTTTGTCGGTCATGTGATTCCCTGTTTGCCATGTGTCTTGTTAATTGTCTGATCATTGTTCCCATGTGTTTCTGATTAGCCACGCCCCCTTGTTATCTTGTTTAGCTTGTTTGCCTGTCTATTTATACCTCTGTGTTTCAGTTGTGGTTTGTCGGTCGTTGTTGTTGCTTCATTGTTCCTGTCCTGAGTTCCGTGTTCCATTGTTTCACCTGTTATTTTATTAAATGAACTGCATTTGGATTCTCTCTCTGCTTCGTCCTTGCTGCATCATCACAGAACGACCGACCAGCGATGAATCCAGCAATCCGTCTCTTTCGCCTCAGCCAAAGTGACCGCCCTATTGGGAAATATGTGGAGGAGTTTTGTGGACTTTGTGATGGGGTGGACGTTGATGATAATGTCTTGAAAGACATGTTCCGTTATGGCCTTCCGGACCTCCTAGAGTACCTTATGCCGGACAACACCCCTCAATGGGGGTTAGAGCAGTACATTGATATTGCCCTTCGGATAAGCTCTGCTCTTCACGTCAGCCACGTCCAGCCAGAGCTTCACGTCAGCCACGTCCAGCCAGAGCTTCACGTCAGCCACGCCCAGCCAGACCTTCACGTCAGCCACGCCCAGCCAGAGCTTCACGTCAGCCACGCCCAGCCAGAGCTTCACGTCAGCCACGCCCAGCCAGAGCTTCACGTCAGCCACGCCCAGCCAGAGCTTCACGTCAGCCACGCCCAGCCAGAGCTTCACGTCAGCCACGCCCAGCCAGAGCTTCACGTCAGCCACGCCCAGCCAGAGCTTCACGTCAGCCACGCCCAGCCAGAGCTTCACGTCAGCCACGCCCAGCCAGAGCTTCACGTCAGCCACGACATGCCTGAGCTTCACGTCAGCCACGACATGCCTGAGCTTCACCACGACATGCCTGAGCTTCACGTCAGTCCAACCGAACCAGAGACTGTCCAAGTCACATCTGCCGATCCAGAGACTGTCCAAGTCACGTCTGCCGATCCAGAGACTGTCCAAGTCACGTCTGCCGATCCAGAGACTGTCCAAGTCACGTCTGCCGATCCAGAGACTGTCCAAGTCACGTCTGCCGATCCAGAGACTGTCCAAGTCACGTCTGCCGATCCAGAGACTGTCCAAGTCACGTCTGCCGATCCAGAGACTGTCCAAGTCACGTCTGCCGATCCAGAGACTGTCCAAGTCACGTCTGCCGATCCAGAGACTGTCCAAGTCACGTCTGCCGATCCAGAGACTGTCCACGTCACTTCTGCCCAGTCAGAGACCGTTCACGTCACTTCTGCTGATCCAGAGACGGTTCACGTCACGTCTACCCAGTCAGAGCCTGTTCACGTCACGTCTGCCATGTCAGAGACTGGTCACGTCACTTCCTCCGAGCCAGTGTCTACGGACAAGATGGATGAGTCAGAGACTGTTCACGTCACTTCTGCCAAGCCAGAGACGCTTCGCATCACTTCTACAGAGCCAGTGTCTACAGACAAGATGGCCTATCCAGAGTCGGTTCACGTCACTTCCTCCGAGCCAGTGTCTACGGACAAGATGGCCGCCTTCGAGCCAGTGTCTACGGACAAGATGGCCGATCCAGAGTCAGTTCACGTCACTTCCTCCGAGCCAGTGTCTACGGACAAGATGGCCGAACCAGAGACTGCTCACATCACTTCTGCTGATCCAGAGACTGTTCACGTCACTTCCTCCGAGCCAGTGTCTACGGACAAGATGGCCGCCTCCGAGCCAGTGTCTACGGACAAGATGGCCGCCTCCGAGCCAGTGTCTACGGACAAGATGGCCGCCCCCGAGTCTGTTCCTGTTCCCGAGCCAGAGTCTGTTCCTGTTCCCGAGCCAATGTCTGTTCCAGAGCCAGTGCCTGTTCCAGCGCCAGAACCAGTGTTTGTTTCTGTGTTTGTGTCTGTTCTTGTGGCTGTTACAGTTTTGGTGTCTGTTCCTGAGCTGGTGTCTGTTCTTGAGCTAATGCCTGTTCCTGAGCCAGTGCCAGTGTCTGTTCCAGAGCTGGAGCCAGTGGCTGTTCTAGAGCCAGAGCTGGTGCCGTCTGTTCCAGAGCCAGTGTCTGCTGTTCCTGAGCCGGTGTCTGCTCCGCCCTGGCCGCCCGAGGGGTCTTCACCGCCCTGGCCGCCCGAAGGGTCTTCACCGTCCTGGCCGCCCGAAGGGTCTTCACCGCCCAGGCCGCCCGAAGGGTCTTCACCGCCCTGGCCACCCGAAGGGTCTTCACCGCCCTGGCCGCCCGAAGGGTCTTGGCCGCCCGAGGGGTCTTCACCGCCCTGGCCGCCCGAGGGGTCTTCACCGCCGTGGCCGCCCGAGGGGTCTTCACCGCCTGGTCCACCCTGGCCGCCTGAAGTGCCTTGCCCCCTGCACAGACTTGACCCTCCTTCCCTCCCCCAAGACCACCTCCGCTGCACCACCCTCCTGAACTATTCTGTTTTTGGTTTGTTTTTGTACTAAGGGGCGTCGGGAGCCGCCCATAGGGGAGGGGCTATGTCACGGTGTGGGTTTTGTGTCTTGTTCCTTGTTCTTGTCGGTCATGTGATTCCCTGTTTGCCATGTGTCTTGTTAATTGTCTGATCATTGTTCCCTTGTGTTTCTGATCAGCCACGCCCCCTCATTATCTTGTTTAGCTTGTTTGCCTGTCTATTTATACCTCTGTGTTTCAGTTGTGGTTTGTCGGTCGTTGTTGTTGCTTCAGTGTTCCTGTCCTGAGTTCCGTGTTCCGTTGTTTCACCTGTTATTTTATTAAATGAACTGCATTTGGATTCTCTCTCTGCTTCGTCCTTGCTGCATCATCACAACTAGCTACGTCCAGCCAGTGATGGATTTTTTAACTAATCATAATTCTAATATCTAAATTTACTTATCTTTTATTTTGAACAAAATGTACACTGAGAAATGTTGGTGTCGATGGAAAATTCTGAGATGCTGACCAGACAATATAAAAAATATACTGTCTAGAATTGTCACGATTTGGTCTTGTCTTGGTCACGTTTCATGTCATTGTCATGTTTCTGTGTCCTGTCATGTGATTCCCTGTTTGTCATGAGATCCTGCCATGTGTCTTGTCGTTGGTTAATTGTCTGCTCATTGTTCACAGGTGTTCCTTGTCTTGTCATTAGTCTGTGTATTTAAGCCCTCATGTTTGCCATGTGTCTTGGTCAAGTTTTGTTTCCCTGTAAGCACTGTTGGTAAGCGTCATGTTCATGTTTTTATCTTGTTATATTTATAAATAAACTGCACTTGGGTTCTCTTCAAATTTGCCTCCAGTGGATCCTTTACAAGAATAGAATCATGTCATATTGAGTAATCAACTGAACTTCTAACCTTTTCCATTTTTATGATGATTTGAGATCGAAATTTGCTTCTACCTAGTAACAGAAAGGTTTACATCAACCTAAGACAGGTGTGTATGGGTAAAATCTACCACAGGTCTTAAGATGAAATGGTGCAACCAAATTAAGTAGATTACGGAGTAGCTAGTAGCTATAACTAGTTACTAAGCCTCTAGTGTGGACTACGGTCCAATTTAAGAACGACTGGTGGAACAATATGAAACGATTCTTTATTTAAATTTAAAAAATAATAATATTGAGGAAATACTTTGTAGAATCTTCTCTGTGCTTTTATATAAAACAAAAGTCCAGAGCAGAAGCTCCAAAACATAAAAAAATAATTAGTCCATATTCCAATCAACCTTGTACATTTCAGCATATATCCAAATGTACAAAAATAACACAACAGCAACATCAGGCATCAAGTCATTATTCCAATGAAGAATTTCCCCACCACAATGTGCACACATTATATACACAATATAGAGCACACATATTTTAATAACTGTTAGTTTCATGCAAAAATCGAGTAATGCACCAAGCAGCATGAGTTCTGATTAACACTTGAAAGTCTTTATCACAGAAGTGTGTGGTGTCTATGTCAGCAGTCTCTCCACATCTGTGTATCGTTTGTCACTCAAAGAAGCTGTCCACATTTACTGCAGAGAAACAGCCAAAGTTGCCGATCTGGTATGAATATAAATATGCTAAATCATTTACTGCCACCAAGCTAATATTCTTAAAGGGACTACAGGTCCTTCTCAAAAAATTAGCATATTGTGATATAGTTAATTATTTTCCATAATGTAATGATAAAAATTAAACTTTCATATATTTTAGATTCATTGCACACCAACTGAAATATTTCAGGTCTTTTATTGTTTTAATACTGATGATTTTGGCATACAGCTCATGAAAACCCCAAATTCCTGTCTCAAAAAATTTGCATATTTCATCCGACCAATAAAAGAAGTGTTTTTAATACAAAAAAAAGTCAACCTTCAAAAAATTATGTTCAGTTATGCATTCAATAGTCAATACTTGGTCGGGAATCCTTTTGCAGAAATGACTGCTTCAATGCGGCGTGGCATGGAGGCAATCAGCCTGTGGCACTGCTGAGGTGTTATGGAGGCCCAGGATGCTTCGATAGCGGCCTTAAGCTCATCCAGAGTGTTGGTCTTGCGTCTCTCAACTTTCTCTTCACAATATCCCAGAGATTCTCTATGGGGTTCAGGTCAGGAGAGTTGGCAGGCCAATTGAGCACAGTAATACCATGGTCAGTAAACCATTTACCAGTGGTTTTGGCACTGTGAGCAGGTGCCAGGTCGTGCTGAAAAATGAAATCAGATGGAAGCATGAAGTGCTCCAAAATCTCCTGATAGCTAGCTGCATTGACCCTGCCCTTGATAAAACACAGTGGACCAACACCAGCAGCTGACATGGCACCCCAGACCATCACTGACTGTGGGTACTTGACACTGGACTTCAGGCATTTTGGCATTTCCTTCTCCCCAGTCTTCCTGCAGACTCTGCTTCCGCAGGTTCCCCAAGGTCTGGAATCAGTCCTTCTCCACAATCTTCCTCAGGGTCCGGTCACCTCTTCTCGTTGTGCAGCGTTTTTTGCCACACTTTTTCCTTCCCACAGACTTCCCACTGAGGTGCCTTGATACAGCACTCTGGGAACAGCCTATTTGTTCAGAAATTTCTTTCTGTCTTACCCTCTTGCTTGAGGGTGTCAATGATGCCCTTTTGGACAGCAGTCAGGTCGGCAGTCTTACCCATGATTGCGGTTTTGAGTAATGAAACAGGCTGGGAGTTTTTAAAAGCCTCAGGAATCTTTTACAGGTGTTTAGAGTTAATTAGTTGATTCAGATGATTAGGTTAATAGCTCGTTTAGAGACCCTTTTCATGATATGCTAATTTTTTGAGACAGGAATTTTGGGTTTTCATGAGCTGTATGCCAAAATCATCAGTATTAAAACAATAAAAGACCTGAAATATTTCAGTTGGTGTGCAATGAATCTAAAATATATGAAAGTTAAATTTTTATCATTACATTATGGAAAATAATTAACTTTATCACAATATACTAATTTTTTCAGAAGGACATGCAGAATTCCGAAACCACTTGTTATTAGCGACACCACTGGCTGTTAAGTAAACTGCAGCATCACTAGTGCACACGTGACGCACAAGAGACTGAAAATGATTCATTGACCCAATGTACTCACGGCGAAGTTCTTTTCATTCTTCACTTTGAAGTAAAAATAAAAAGGTAAAGGTAATAAAGGTAAAAATACCTTTGCAGTGATAAAGATGATTATGTAAGTATGTGCTGCAAACTTTCCTCCCAATTAAAAAAAAAAACACTACACAAAAATGACAGCAGTTCAGAAAACATCTGATCATAGTGATGTGAATATGTTTGCAACAGCTCTGAGATTCACTGGCATCATGACGACAGATGAGTTCATTACATTACACTGTTATGATAGTTTGATTATAAAGTATATTTGAGACTACATAGATCTGGCTATGTGAGACTATAGTTTGAATGAATCCCTTTTCATTTCTTGACACACTGACATAACAGAACAGAATAGCTCGTTGTATAAGAGTTCGTTTCATGTAACATTGAACAGAAGAGAGGCTCTCGGGAGCGTAAATGGCACATCCTTTGGATTCTCTCCGCGAAAACGACCCGACTTAAAAATCAGTCTGCAGGCTTTCATAGACAACTTAGGAATTTGGGGAAAGCCTCATTTTTTTAATTTTCATCACAAGCTGTTCACATATTGTAAATAAAATGTTTCAAAAATATGTTTGAAGTAATTTCAGCTCCACTATTGGCACCAAATGGAATTGCAAAAATAATTCAATTTTAATCCAAACTGTTTTTTCCAAAACACTCAAACCACTCCTTGTGGCCCTGTTAAACAGATAGTCCTGCCCCAAACTCACATGAAGCTCAGATTGGAGAAGGTTATTTCCCAAAAAATAGCGCTTCACCTCCTTTTAGCCTGAGACACGAGACAGCGATTTCATGACACTAGTGCCTGCTCTCATTACTCGTCTGCACTGTATTGTCCTTCACTCAATGAGAGATAGACAGCCTGCGAGTGTGTGTGTGTGTGTGTGTCGTGCTTTTGTTCAGATGACCATTTAAACTAACAAAAATGCAATGGATTTAAAAACACTCATAACTTGTGTTGAAGTAAAGGGTATAAAACGTTCAAATAGACTGTGGCAACAATTTCTATTCAAAAGTCTTTCTGATGCAAAAAATTCATTAAATAACATTTTAAAATATTTTAAAATAAGAAAGTTACTTTAAATTGTAATATTTCACAATATTATTGTATTTTCGATCAAATAAATTCAGCCTTTAAGAGACTTTCAAAAATCTTACCGACCCCAAACTTTTGAAGTGGTGTAGCTGTGCAACATACTAGAAAAATGCCATTATGTGATTCTGAGCCAGAACCATTATCCAAACACAGTAGGACACGTGTCAACTTGTGCAATGGATTCAAACACATTCAACGCTTGTGAAATGCAAATAATCTGAAAAAGAGACGTACGCTAAGAAAAGCCGCCGCGCAGCGAGAGTTATATGAAAGAATCTTCCCCATGAGGTTTCCACACGTACAGAAACATTGAGCTCAGAAACATTCCCAAGGTCATCCCAATAGCCTCCGATTACTCATTCCCAACCAGTCCTTTTCCATCGCTCCGATCGTTCCCTCTGTTTATGGGTTCTTTTCATTTGCTGGGGTTTATTCTGAATGCTAATCAGAGCTCTTGTGAAGGTAATCATCACCTGGGCTCCCCAAGGGCCGCTCTCCTTCACAAGAGACACAAATAAATTATTAAATCAAATCTAATTTCATTTAATTCATTTGCGAGCAGCTGAATCCATTTTTGGCTAGGCCCTCTGGGAACTGCAGTGACCCTGTGGTTTTAATATTGAATGTATTCAATAGATTTAACAGTATTTAAATTCGACAGATACAAATATAAACCACTGGAAACTGAGATCCAAACAGACATAGCACTCGGATAATGATATCACAGAACAATAAAACACAGATGAATGGCAGTCACTGTACTGATGTGAACTGAACTGAACAGATCACAGAGTTTGCAGACTGAGCTGCAGTGTTGCTCAGAGAAAAGAGCGACTGAATACTTTTCCAGTTCATTTTGGAGAGTTGGCTGGAAGTAACGGTTTATAAATTAGTCATTATTTTGGTAACACTTTACAATAAGGTTCTTTAGTTAACATTAGTTAATGTATTAACTAACATGATCTAACAATGAGCAATACATTTGTTACAGTATTTATTAATCTTTGTTAATGTTAGTTAATAAAAATACAGCTGTATTTTTTATGTTAGTTCACAGTGCATTAACTATGTTAACAAATACAACCTTTGATTTTAAAAACTTAATAGTAAATGTTGTAATTTATATTAAATAAGATTAATAAATGTATTATACAATAAAAGTATTGTTCATTCTTAGTTCATGTTAACTATGGTAGTTAATGAACCTTACTGTAAAGTGTTACCTTTTTTTCTTAAACACACCCATCGTTTGGTTTCAGAAGACACGCATTCATCCACTGGGGTCGTATAGATTATCGTCACGATGGCTGGATGTGCTTCTTGGTGCATTAGCATTTGGGCAACAACTCACAGGGATGGATCATTTTTCACAAAATCTTTGTTTGTGTTAAACTGAAGAATGAAAGCCATACCCTGTATTAGTATTTTGGGTGGAATATCTCCCTTATGAGTGAATAAACTACTCATCCTATGAACCATTGCTGTATCAAATGAAATACGATGGCAACACTATTAACTTACAGTCAATGCTTAAGTAAAAAACATATATTTTAATATATATTTAAATAATATATATATTTATTTATATTTAATATATTTTGTTAATACACTGTAAAAATGTATTTGTC
The DNA here is from genome assembly GCA_026230005.1 of Gila orcuttii. Lineage (NCBI taxonomy): Eukaryota > Metazoa > Chordata > Actinopteri > Cypriniformes > Leuciscidae > Gila > Gila orcuttii. The sequence goes on along the minus strand of JAPDVR010000013.1, from coordinate 12,246,213 downwards.
ACAAGATGAGGAAGATGATGAAGACGGACTGAAGACGAGGTTATCAAATATAAACGGGTTTTTAAATACAAGAATGCAGACAGGAGTAACAGTGTGAACAGGAGTATAAATGTAACAAAAACACTACAATCATAAACACGAACATCAACCAACAACCAAAGACTGAACACAGAGGAACTAAATACACAGAGATAACCAACTAAATGATGAGTAGTTGTGCTGGAGGATTGGTGTCCATGGAAACTGACGAGTGGCGGACATGTGACTGATGAAAACAAACTGAAAGTCCATGAAAGTGAAACTAAAGATGAGCGAGTCCAAATAACTGTACGTTATTTAGCAAGACATAATATGTAATTTTTTGCCATTACAAACAGTAAAAGAATACTCCCAGATGTCCTTGCATGTCAGTATGATTTTATTTTATTTAAACAATTTTGTTTCTTCTTAAATTTCTTATCAGTAATGTTCATTAGGGTATTTTGTATGTTTATTGCATTATCGTGTGTGTTATCCTGATGGTTTTGTCTTTGTGTTTATGACTCTGTGCACAATCTATCTACAGTACAAGTATTGGCATTACAAGTACAAGCCATGTTTTATGAATATCTCTGATTTATCATGTGGCTTTCTATTGTGCCATCTGTATAATTATGTTATGAGTGGATGCTGCTGAGCTCTTTTCTCAATTCTGCTTCCATAGTAACAGCGCCTTCTCTGATTGGTGGATTTCTCTTTAGGATTATGGGTAGTGTAGTTCTTCACCCGGAATTCTGCAATTCAGAAATTCAGAAGCATACCTTATGCTATATCATAAATGAATGATCTCAGAGCACACAGCTGGTCTGTGTTTAAATGTTATTCATTCAGTATGTGGAAAATTAATGCGAATTTGACTTCCAGAACTTGACAGTTGTGCTCTATTAGGATTTTTGAACTTGTTTATTTCATTATCGTGTGTGTTATCCTGATGGTTTTGTCTTTGTGTTTATGACTATATACAGTATGAGTATTGGCCATGTTTTATGAATATCTCGGCTTTATCATGTGGCTTTCTATTGTGCCATCTGTATTATTATGGTAGTTATAAGCAGATTTTTTTCCACTCAATTTTTATTGGTGAATTTCTGACAACCACAGTGGTATGGAGACCAACATGACCAACATTCATAGTGGATGCTGCTGAGCTCTTATATAAATTCTGCTTCCATAGTAACAGTGCCTTCTCTGATTGGTGGATTTCTCTTTGGGATTATGGGTAGTGTAGTTCTTCACCCAGAATTCTGCCATTCAGAAGTGTACCTTATGCTATATAATCACTGAATGATCTCAGAGCACACAGCTGGCCTATGTTTAAATGTTATTCATTCTGTATGAGGAAAATGAATGAGATTTGACTTCCAGAACTTGACAGTTGTGCTCTATTAGGATTTTTTAACTTGTAAATATGAATTTTCCAGGAGGATGAGAACGCATAAGACATATTCAATCTTTCAGGTGGGGCAGTCGTATCTCTCCATGAGCACTATCATCAGACAAGTCCACAAAAGAACAGAGGCAGCGGGGCTTGTGACAGACCCACTCAGAGCGAGAGTGTGACAATCCCTAAACTCCAAACCCATTTAACCTCCCAGCATCCCTGCCAACAGACGGCGGTTCGTAAAGGATCCGGCGTGACATTATGCATTCAGAGACTCGTTCCCCGGCCCTGGTATTGACGGATCGGACCGGGGCTGTCCCTTGACAGCCCGAGATGTGGAGAGTTAAGCTGCAATTAAAACAGGCTGTCACTGGAGGAGCTTTAATGGACGCTCACGCCTATAAGAACGAGAGAAGGACATCAAATCTTGCTCTTTAATTAAAGCTGTTTTATGGGAAACATACAGGAGTAATTAGGCTTTCTCTGACAGCTCCAGAGAGCATTGCTTTTGTTACAGCGTACATGATAAGACACATAATCATAATTAATCTTCAAGGTTCTGATTTACCACAGAAGCAAACAGTACACGCCAAAACACCCATATCTGCATTCATATTAACTAATTCACGGTAAACCAGCCCAATAAAGCATCAGGTGTATAGAGATCATGACACAAATATACAGCAAAGAGTAACATCTGACGTCATTTTACAGTCCAGTACGAAGTCAAAGCAGGATTTCACTCGTGCAGAAGCTGGGAATGTGAGTTCATTCTGGGAAAAGAAAGAGAAAAAACGTCGGTAACACTTTACAATAAGGTTCATTAGTTAACATTCGTTTATATATTAACTAACATGAACTAAAAATGAGCAAAACATATGTTACAGTATTTATTAATCTTTGTTAATGTTAGTTAATAAAAATACAGCTGTTCATTGTTTGATCATGTTAGTTCACAGTGCATTAACTAATGTTAACAGATACAACGTTTGATTTTAATAACATTAGTAAATGTTGAAATTATATTAACTAAGATTAATAAATGCTGTAGAAGTATTGTTCATTCTTAGTTCATGTTAACTAAGGTAATTAACTAATGTAAAGAGTTACCAAAACGTCTTGCCGTTATTTCTTACACACACTCATTGTTGAATAGCATGAATAATGTCCCTGTTTTCAAGCACCCGTCGCTCACCTGCTTTACAGAAGGATTCGGTATTTAAGGGCTCGAGGAACTCTGTTAATCACCAGCCGGCCGTCGTAACTGAGCGAGGCGAACAGCCATGGGTCCGCAGCGGACCACTCCACCGCATACACACTGTCCTCGTGCTCCTCGTATGTGGAGATGATGCTGTCCTGCAGGGGCTCTTTCCCCCTTCACACAACAAACATCAGCAGAGTAATCAATAAAAGAGCTCCTACATATTTTAACACATATTTCTCTCGGGTAAGTGAGAGACATCTTAATAATACTAGGCAAAGTCTCATACATTATATCGTTTTAAAACTATGTATGGTCATAGGTCTTTTGAGTACTCAGGGGCTCCATTGTGGAATTCGTTGCCTCTTGATATCAAAAGTATTTCTCATATGGTTGGTTTTAGTGCGAATGTTAAAAGTTGGTTATTAAATAGGTTGTTTTAGTGATGAATTTGTATTAGTGTATTGTGTGCATGTTTAATTGTGATTTTAAACTTGGCAAATGTGGAAACCTATTGTAGCTTTGTATTTATAATAGTATGCAATGCCAAGCAACCTGTCACTATGAGTGAAGTTTGTGCTTTACATCAAGGACCGCGATGGAAACAACTTTTTAACTTTATTGTGATCCTTGACAAATGAGTTTAACTTTTTTTTGTCTAATAAATCAAATCATAAACTGACACTGTTAACATTTTGCCGTACTTGTGCCGTGACACACAAACTAAATGCAATTGAAACAAACTTAACTGAATTGGAATGTAGTGAATAGCATTAAATTCTATAAAATTGAAGGCTTTTAATGGATTATTTAATGGATTCAATTATTATTTATTATGTATTAATTAATTGTAATTTAACTGAATCTAACTGGACTGAAAGACACTGAGCTAGATTCAACTGAACTGACCAGAATACATTTGTTTGACCTAGATTGAAAAATACAGAGTTAGACTCAACTGACCTGACCTGATCTAAACTATATTGAACTGGGTTAAAATGAATAGAATATAATTGTACTGAACTCAATTGAAAAGCTAATGAATTTCATGGAATTTAACTGAATCAAACTGGACTGAAATATATTGAGCTAGTTGCTAGCAAGTTGAATTGACTGAATTGAACCTTAATTGTATTTAAATGGACTGACTGAACTGAAATTAACAGAAATGCATTTTGTTCAATTGAAATGAACCAAACTGGACTGAAAGATATTGAACTGACTTGAACTAAACTTTATTGAAATAAACTGAACTAAATAGAAATCAAATTAAAAGAAAAATGTATTTTTTTGGAATTTATCTGAAACAAACTGGACTGAAAAATACTGAGCTTCCCTGAACTATATTGCATTGACCTGTACTGAAATAAATAGAATTGGTCTGAACTCAATTGAAAAGAACAAATGGATTTCATGAAATTTGACTAAATCAAACTGGACTGAAAATTATTATTATTTTTTTTTTCCCCACCTCCACCCCCCCTCTTCGGAGGACAACTTTATTTATTTTATTAAACTGTAATATCTGAATGAGTTTGAAGTCAGAATGAGTTTGAGTCTTGAAGTGGTATTTTAGTAAGTTGCACCAAACGTTCGGAACCAAGACGGGAAGGAGACCTGTACCTTGACTGCTTTGGCTTAGAAATGACCTAGAATCGGGATTGCCTAGACATAGACTGGTAACAGGCTTGTGCTAACTGTAGACCACGTAGATAGTCCACCGACTGATAACGGGATTGTGCTGACTGCAGACTGCTGGGCCGGAACACAGACTGGTAGCTGAATTATGCTGACTGCAGACTGCTAGAGTGGTCCACAGGCTGGTTACGGACTTGTGTTAGTTGCAGATTGATAGGCCGGGACACAGACTGGTAACGAGTTTGTGTTGACTGCAGGCCACTGGGCTGGTCCACAGACTGGTAACGGGAATGTGCTGACTGCAGACTGCTGGGCTGGGACACAGACTGAGAGCTGGTTTATGCTGACTGCAGGCCACTAGGCTGGCCCACAGACTAATAACAGGCTTATACTAAATGCAAACCACTAAGGTCTGATCCACAAACCGTAAGCTGGCTTAAACTGGTTGTTAAATGCCAAACTGGTCCACAGCTTGTAAGCTGGCTTGGGCTATTTGTTGGGTGCTAGACTGGACCACAGATTATGAGCTGACTTGAGCTGGTTGTTGGATACTAGACTGGTCTACCAATTGTGAGCTAGCATGGGCTGGTTGTTAAATGCCAGACTGGTCCACAGACCGTGAACTGACTTGGGATGGTTGTTGGATGCCAGACTAGTCCACAGCTTGTGAACTGACTTGGGCTGGTTGTTGAATGCCAGACTGGTCCACAGATCGTGAGCTGACTTGGGCTGGTTGTTAGATGCCAGACTGGTCCACAGATTGTGAGCTCGCTTGGGTTGGTTATTGAATGCCAGACTGGCCCACAGATCGTAAGCTGACTTGGGCTGGTTGTTAGATGCCAGACTGGTCCACAGATTATGAGCTCGCTTGGGTTGGTTATTGAATGCCAGACTGGTCCACAGATCGTAAGCTGACTTGGGCTGGTTGTTAGATGCCAGACTGGTCCACAGATTGTGAGCTCGCTTGGGTTGGTTGTTGGATGCCGGATTGGTCCACAGATTGTAAGCTGACTTGGGCTAGTTGTTGGATGCCAAACTAGTCCACAGATTGTGAGCTGGCTTAGGCTGGTTGTTGGATGCCAGACTGATCCACATACTGTGAGCTGGCTTGAGCTGGTTTGTTTAATGCCAGACTGGTCCACAGGTTGCAAGCTGGCTTGGGCTGGTTGTTGGGTGCCAGACTGGTCCGCAAGCTGTGAGCTCACTTTGGCTGGCTGTTGGATGTCAGGCTGGTCCACAGATTGTGAGCTGATTTGGGCTGGTTGTTGGATGCCAGACTGGTCCACAGACTATGAGCTGACTTGGGCTGGTTATTGGATACCAGACTGGTCTACAAGTTATGAGCTGACTTGGGCTGGTTGTTGGATGCCAGACTAGTCCACAGACTATGAGCTGGCTTGAAATGGTTGTCTGATGCTAGACTGGTCCACAGGCTATGAGCTGACTTGGGCTGGTTATTAGATGCCAGACTGGTATACCGATTGTGAGCTGTCATAGGCTGGTTGTTAAATGCCAGACTGGTCCACAGACGGTGAGCTGACTTAGGTTGGTTGTTGAATGCCAGACTGGTCCACAGATTGTAAGCCGACTTGGGCTGGTTGTTGGATGTCGGATTGGTCCACAGATTATGAGCTAACTTATGCTAGTTGTTGGCTGCCAGACTAATCCACAGATTGTGAGCTGGCTTAGCCTGGTTGTTGGATGCCCGACTGGTCCACAGACTGTGAGCTGATTTGGGCCGGTTGTTGAATGCCAGACATGAAAATTATTGAGCAAGACTGAACTGAATTGCCCAGAACTAAACTATATTGAACTGGATTGACATGAATAGAGTTTAATAGAATTATACCAAACTCAATGGAAAATAACAAATGTATTTTGTGTAACTAAATTGTACTGAACTCAATTCAAAAGAACAAATGTATTTCCTGGAATTTAACTGAATCAAACTGGACTGAAATTGTTCTGAACTGGATTGAAATGGAAAAAAAAATATGATAGAATTGTACTGAACTCAATAGAAATTAACAAATGCATTTTATGAAAATTAACTGAATCAAACTGGATTTAAAGACACTGAGCTAGATTCAACTGAACTGACCTGATCTAAATTGTACTGAACTGGATTGAAATTAACATAATTGAATAGAATTGTACTGAACTCGATTCAAAAGAAAAAAAAATGTATTTCCTGGAATTTGACTGAATCAAACTGAACTTGAAAAAATTCCGAGTTTGATTCAACTGACCTGATCAAAACTATATTGAACTGGGTTAAAATGAATAGAATCGAATTGTACTGAACTCAATTGAAAAGCTAAATTAATTTCATGGAAATTAACTGAATCATACTGGACTGAAATATATTGTGCTAGATTGAACTGTAGTGACCAATATTGAACTGGATTGAAATTAATTGAATTGAACAGAATTGTACTGGACTCAATCGAAAATAACAAATGTATTTCATGAAATTTAACTGAATCAAACTGGACTGAAACTGTACTGGATTGAAATGAAAAAATAAAATTGTACTGAACTCATTAGAAATTAACAACTGTATTTTATGGAATTTAACTGAATCAAACTGGACTGAAAGACACTGAGCTAGGTTCAACTGAACTGACCTGATCTAAATTGTACTGAACTGGATTGAAATGAACAGAATTGAATAGAATTGTACTGAACTCGATTCAAAAGAACAAATGTATTTCCTGGAATTTAACAAACTGAAAAACACTGAGTTAGATTCAACTGAACTGACCTGATCTAAACTATATGGAACTGGGTTAAAATAAATAGAATTGTATTGAACTCTATTGAAAAGCTAAATGATTTTCATGGAATTTAACTGAATCAAACTGGACTGAAATATACTGAGCTAGATTTAACTGAACTGACCACCATTGAACTGGATTGAAATCAACAGAAGTGTGCAGAACTAAACTGAAAAGAACAAATGTAGTTCATTTGATTTTATTGAATTAAACTGGGCTCAAAACTACTGAACTAAACTGAATTTAATTTAATTAATTACATAAATACAATTTAGTATAGAAAATATGAGGACGGGAAAAAAAAAATCAGGTGTGTAAGGTGTAAAGAGTATGGAAAGGGACGAGTACTTGTCCTCCTGCTGGCTCTCCTCGGTGTCGCTGAGGTCGTCGTCGTCCACCAGGTGTCCGAAGGGCTCGGAGGAAATGGACACCATGTTGGACAGGATCACTCTGCTGTCACTGCTGCCCGTGAGCAACAGCTGGTCATGAGAGTGATTATACCTCACACTCCACACCCTGAAACACCAGCACAGCACACACCAGCGTGACACACTCATCTTCAAACACGGCTACTTCTTCCTCTGCGTTTCCACCTCACCCACGACACCCTATTTTAATGATCTAAGTGCATGCTCTAAAGTGCACTTAGGCCGTGTCCGAATCCACTTTTGCTAGTTTAACGACGGGAAAAATGGTTGGCACACTCGGCGCATGGTCTAAAAGGGTTGTCCCTTTTCTCTTAATGAGTAATGGGTGTGTTTTGGGCGTAACGTGCAATAAACCAATCAGAGTCTCATCTCCCATTCCCTTTAAAAGCCAGCTGTGCTCGCACAATGGCGGATTCGCCATTTACCAGAGTTTCCGCTAGAAAAAAATGGTGCCGGTCAAAGTGACCGGCAGAGGTTTCGTTTTACGGACATTTTTATGATATGCCGGTCAAATATCGCCTCTTAATTAGTCAAGTTTAGGAAAACTGGAGGCAGTCTATGTAACTTAAAAAATGACATAATCAGGCCGTATAGAATGCAACATGTTATTATTAGCTTAACTTTCAAATAGACGGAAAAAAACATGAACGTCCGATTGGTGTCAATCAACGCCAATTGTTTTGTTTTTTAATGCGGTTTCACACACATTCACTTTTTGAAACATTGAAGTACGGATGTACCTAATACAAATAAATAAAATCAGATCATTCATTTAGTTCGTTATTAAATAAGAGATCTAGCACTAAAATCTGTTGATTTTGAAATCAAGCTGAGCGCTCGTGTCCACTGCTATCAGTTGCATGGACGACGCGCTGCGCGAGTTGCGCAATCTTCACTCGGACGCGCGTTTCAATCTATCGCCGTTGCGGAGACTCTGTTCATTCCGGTGAAATCACAGAATAAAATGCAAGTCCCTGCTTGATATAGACTAACCACTGATGAACATAGGCTATTCAGTTTTGATGAGAGAAAAAAAACTGTACCAGTGCGCGGATTAGAACCACTAGGCTATAATGAGATGTTCCTGATTCACCATCGCCTGGCCTCTGAAAAAAGCTTTCAAGGCTAGTCTGCCTGGGCCTGGACATATTTGAAACGTCTCACTCAATCGTTCGTTGTTTAGGTCTATATTACAGCCGTTTTAGGCGTGCGCTTTATTTGAAATGCAGCATGCGATGTTGTTTCATATAACTTTCAAACGGTAGAGCCTGTTCCTTTATAACATAGCCAAAGATCGGTGTATTTTTGCCTTATACATTTTAGGCTTATTCTCAAATTCAGATTGTGTTAGGGGGGCGGGATTATTAGCCAATTTTTAATCGGACAATTTGACCGGAGAGATTTAATTTTGTCGGACATCTCATTTTTTTACCGGCCAATGTCCGGTAATTACCGGACAACGGAAACCCTGCCATTTACATGACGGAATTTACGAGCGGAAAAACTGAACGCTTCTCTAGCGAGGAAACGGATCTGCTTGTGCGCGAGGTTAAAGCTGTGTGTGTGTGTGTGTGTGTGTAAAAGGTTAAAGCGCTAGCAGACCATCTACCGGACAAGCTGGATTCCCTATATCTTTATGGTCACAATGATAATCTTTTACATTGTAATCCTTTTATTTTTAATATTTGGCTAGTTTGTGTGCTGCTGCGTCCCTGTGTGTTTTATAAGCAGAGAGTGTGTGTAATAAGCAAAGTGTACATGTGTTGTGGACCTGCCAATAGGCGCACATTACTAACGCGCTCTTTAAATAAAAAAATATTGCGCCATTGACTTTAGACCAGGTTTCATTTGGTCAATGGCTCAGTCTATTTCAGTTCCTCAGAATAGCAATGCGCCAACAATGCGCCTGAACACACAAATGCATTTGCTTTTTAAACAATGTGGCGCAGGATGTGAAAATGAAAACTGCGTCAGGCTGAAACTAGCAAAAAGCACTTGCGTCGCGCCTGGCGCTCCATTGCACCGGGTGTATGATAGGGCCCACAGACTTATTTCTCTTTTCTCCTCCTCCGTCTATATCAGCCTCGGGCTCAGAAGAGGATCCGAGCCTCATAGCCAGGGATTGTGGGGGAATAACTCAGCTGTCAGCAGGAAAAATCTGGCTCAGTCAAGACTTCTCCCTAACTAATCTGTCTCCGATCCCAAAATATTCCCTAATACCTCCCAGCCCGAGGCTTAGCAGAACCCCTGTCGCGGCAAACACAGGAAATGAGAAACATGTGCGGGACGTTGTTGTTGTGGATCTTACCTATCTAAATAGGATCAAAACATCTCTGATTGATTCCATGCCTCTATCTTTAAGAGATAGCATCCTGTGGCTGACATGCTATCATGCCTTGATGTGTGTGTGTGTGTGTGTGTGTGGAAAGTGATACGTTTGATTCTGAGGCAATTATATCCAGTGAGTCACACCTACGAGCAGATACTCTCGCACAATCACACACACACTGAAATAGATCCGCAGTGAGCTAAAACGAGCTACGCTAACACACCCTTGAGCACTATAACACACAACTACAGCATCAGCAAGATGTAAGAGCTTAGATATACACACACTAATTAAAATACTGTCTTTTACATTTAAGATAACCATGTTGAAACCTGATAAAATAGCACAGGATGGCAGGCTTTGACTGTGGCCGAGATGTGAAAGATCGTACTAACACAAGCCTCAAACCAGATGAAACAGACGATTGTCTTTGACGTAACTAAAATACAGTTATAAATGTGGGTGCAAAGGTAAGTCACATAAGATAAATCAACAGCTAATTAATAGAGATCTCACACACAGACCTTGACATGCGAGTTTTAAAAGCAGCCTGAGACATTTCAACAAATAAATCTGAACAATCTCATTTGTTGACAGATTTGATTCTGTTTAGTGCATAACACAAAATACATTTTATATATATATGTGTGTATATATATATATATATATATATATATATATATATATATATATATATATATATATATATATATATATATATATATTGTTTTTATCAAATAAATAAATACACTACCATTCAAAAGTTTGAGGTAGGTAAGATTTCTTTTTTGCTGTAATTATTTATGTCTGTGATCAAATATGTATTTTCAGCATCATTACTCCAGTTTTCAGTGTCACATGATCCTTCAGAAATCATTCTAATATGATGATTTAGTGCTGCTTATTTTTTTATTTATTTGGGTACTATAATATTTTTGTGGCAACCATGATTCTTTGATTAATAGAAAGTGCATTTATAAAACTGCATTTATTTGAAATAGAAACCTTTTGTAATATTATAAATGTCTTTACTGTCCATTTTGATTTATATATATATATATATATATAAACCAAAAAAAAAATCCTTTCAGAAATCATTCTAATATGCTGATTTGGTGCTCAAGAAACAAAAATATTAAGGAGCAAAAACTGTTTACAACATTTAATAAGAAGTTCTTTTGAATTTAGTATTTATCAAAGAAACCCCCCAAAAAAGTATCACGGTTTCCAAAAAACAAAAATCGGCACTAAATCATCATATTAGAATGATTTCTGAAGGATCATGTGACACTGAAGACTGGAGTAATGATGCTGAAAATACAGCTTCGATCACAGGAATAAACTAAATTTTAATATTATAATATTAATTCTTAATTAATCTTAATTATTCCAAACTTCTGACTGGTATTAAGTGTACTTTTTCAGACTTGCTGCTGCAGTGTTGTAGTGTGTTTGAGTGAGTCGAACCAGTGCGAGTGCTCCTCCAGACTCTTGACGGGCTCGTTGATGTGACGCACGTCCCAGAACTTGACTTTACAGTCGTCTCCACAGCTGGACAGGTAATACTGCTTGTTCGGGTTGAAGTCCAAGTCACGCACCAGCTGCCCGTGAGCGTTCTCAATGCAGTAGATCTGACTGTGAACAACACAAACAACAGATCGCACCCTCAGACCAACGTAAGGAAAGCAGAGACTGAGTGATGGAGAGAAGAGAACGGGAACAAAAGACAGAGTGGAAAAGCGAGAGATAAGGATGGAGCGTCTGGGTCTGAAGGTCACACCTCCATCACGCGTCGTATAAAAGTGTGACAAGCCATAAAGCACAGGCTGCTCGCGTCCTTTCACAAGGTGAAGACTTCCTAAGCTGTGTGTGTGTGTGTGTGTGTGTGTGTGCTTTAGGCGACCTCAGGCTCATCTGTATGGACTAAACACAGTTCAGACGTATTACTACACCATCACGTCTGGATTGTTCTACTCCCATTAGCCGGCTATCTTGCCACACACTCATTAGACAATTAACATGCTAATTAAAAATCTCATTAAAACAGGAAGTAAAATATTTGACATGAGAGAGTGCATTGAGCTTCAATTAAGTCTCCATTCATGTCGAGTCTGACACAGCCGCTGGAGAACGATATTAACATTGAGAGTTCTGTGTTATGGATTGGGAATATTAAATCGATAGCAGACAATGTTAATATTCCATCTAGGGATGCAACTAACAACTATTTGATTAATCTGACTATTATTTCTTTCAATAGGTTATAGATAATCTTCAGTGGTCAGATTTTAAAAATATATATTTCCTTATTTTATGAAAAATATGTTGTTACTATAACTTTTTCAGCCTTTTCTAGGGTTGTAACTAACTATTTTGGGAATTGATTAATCTGACAATCAAATAATCTGACTATTTATCTGTTAATCTATTAATCTGACTACAAATAAACTATTTCCTTATTTTATGAGAGAAACATGTTATTCTACACCTTAGAAATATATAGTTTTTAGTTTTATGTAGGTTGTTTTATGTATTTTCAATTAAATATTGTAATTTTACTGCTCAACAACCAACTTGAATCAACATTCCTGCTCATTTTCTGTTATCAGCAAAATTTAAAATAGTATAGCGTATGACTCGTCATTTTTCTCCCATATTTTTGTATACGAGTAGTATGCTATTCAGTAATAGCAAAACTCATTATGATATTACAAATTAATCACATTAATTGGCCTCAATATGGCTTCATGAAACTGTTTATTACCCTCATTGATGCATTTATTATAAAAGTTTCAGACAACTTAATTTAAAGAAAAAAAATCTGCTTGTTCTGTGGCCTATTTTTAAGGAGATTTTTTTCCAATGGAAATGAGTTTATTTTTATTACTAGTGAAGGTTCTCTATGCAATAGTACACAGACCCAACTGATTAGTCATGCGGTTAAGTGTTGACTATCATTATTGATCAGTTGTTGTAGCTTTAATTCTATCCTCTTATTACAATACTGTATGTAGAGGCATTTTTCATCACAGCCTCGGTCTGTTCACTCTGTCTAATGCATTTTGCACACAAAACTGCAAAGTACCAGTGAAAATGACAGGTTCAGATTATCAAACTGTAAAATAAGTTTCCAGAATTGAGGTGCACAGGTTTGGATCAATCAACCAGGAACAAAGATCGTTTTGTGCTTAAAAGTTGACTTGACAACTGACAATCAAGCTCATTTTTTATGAAAGCTTGTTTCCACCACAAAATAATAATATCACAAGGAGGGTTTTTTACTCAAAATTGTACGATTATATCTCACATTTCAGACCTTCTTCCTCAGAATTTTGCACGTGCATGTGGTCCGGTCAGGTGTCTAAAAAAAACAATTGCGAGATGCAAACTCAGAATCCCAAATTTATAACCTGCAATTCTGACTCGGAATAAACTCGGAACTCTGAGGAGAAAAAAACTCAGACTTATGAAATATAAACTCACTTCACTATAGTATAAAAAGTCAGAATTGTGAGATGAAAAATGTGCAATTATCTTTTTTATATTTTTATTCCGTGGCAGAAAAGCTTTCATACACTTGAGACATAACTTGGAGACTCACTAATAACACAAGACTTTCGGTCTACAATTATATTGTGACAGTGTTTAGATACAATTTGTGTTATCAAGTCGAAATTTACAGAAAGATGCAAGTGTTTTTCCCTCCGTTGACAATTATAAAAGCATGGCATTTAAAATGAAATCAGTTGATTCAAGTAAAAACTAATTTAAGTGTGACATAATGATCAAAGGAATCCTTCAGAATAATACAAAATGTGTTAATAATTAAATATTTTCCGCCGATACGATAGCCGATTATACAGAATGATATCTGACGATACACATAATTTGCTTTTCTTTAGTAAAAAAAAAATCCCCTTCAAATTAATGCTGTAAGCTATACAGGGAATCCTCTCATTTGGTCCATAACTACAATATTAGAGGTTAAAATAACAACAGAGCCCAAACTATTACATTCAACTGCTATTTGTAATAATGCTGAGTGTAATAATTACACTCAAATAAAAAAATAATGCTCAGTTTAACTCAGCATAACTCAGTTGCACATTGTCTTCATGGACAAATTTATTCGAACATGCATATATCATTAACAGTAAATAAGCTCCTCTCTAGTGTTTTTTTTTATAGCTGTATACTTTGTATAACTTACCAGATGTAAATACAACGTTAAGTGACATGTAGTTCTCAAGCTGTTTTATTGACGTTTTTCCGCAGTTGAAACACTGATCGAGTGATTACATGAGACATGACACATTTCAGTAAGTTGTACTGTTTCTTTCAACATACCTTCTAATGTTCATTCATGTTTATTTTGTGCTGTAACAACTTGTATTAAATTGGAAGAGATGACTTACATTTAAGACATCAAAACGCCATTTATTGTTTGACTTTCCTGATAAAATGGAGATCATTTGAAAGCTGAGACTTTGTTTCTTATAAGAAGTAACAGAGCACAAAGCTCTTCGTGATTATTGGACGGGAGACGCTACAAATGATGATTGATGTAGGGAAAAGCCCTGGCTTAAACTACAGGTGATAGGCTCAAATACAGCCTGCTTTAACATAACATTTTTAACTGTTAATGCATTATTGTCACATAGACAGCCCTAAATTCAACACAAAAGACATTTTCTTTGCACACACTATGGGATGCAGTCTGACACGTTTTCCGCCTCCTTGTGATTGACAGGATATAACGGGCCCTGATCATCCCCTGTTTTAAAGAGACAGACCCAAACATGGAAATGCTGTCATCAATTACTCCCACTCATGTTGTTCCAAACCTGCATGAGTTTCTTTCTTCTGCTGAACACAAAAGAAGATATTTTAAAGAATGTTGGACAGTAGCCATTAACTTCCATAATATTTTTTTCCCTACTATGTAAGTCAACGGCTACGTCAACTGTTTATCAACATTCTTCTCCACAAAAGAAAGAAACTAGAGTAAGAGTAAGTGAGTTTTGGGGTGAACTATCCTTTTTTTAATTGGCCGATACATCGGTGCATCCCTATTGGTAATTTGTCCTGTGACAGGGTTTATAAAACATACCTGCAGTATAATGAAATAATTTCACACAAGGACTTAAATGTCCCCTAAAAATTAGCTAGAAACTAACCAAACTGCAGTTTTACAGATTGCTCAGATCTTGATAAACGCACCAGACTTTACGCCGATAGTCATATTGTCATGATTCCTGTGTTGTGTTCCCCTCATCTTGTGTGTACTTATGTTATTTCCTGTTCTGTGCCATGTTTTGTAGTCCTTTGTAGTTTTTTGAGGCCAATTAAGAACCGCTCGTACCTTTCCCTCGTCCATAGACACACCTTCAGGACTGATGATGTAACCGAGGAAGGAAATTGAGGATTGATGGAACTCACACTTTTCCGTTTGGCATACAGTTGGTGGTTGATGAGGCGCTGCAAGACTTGCCTGGGAACAATCAGGAACTAATCAACAAGAAAAACTGCAAAGGACTACAAAACATGGCACAGAACAGGAAATAACATAAGTCCACACAAGACGAGGGGAACACAAGACAGGAATCATGACACATATCTGTTGCTTGGCCTTCTCAAAGCAAGCAGACGTAACAGAGGAGACCTCTAGCATACGGAGGGGGTGTGAACTTCATCCTGTTTAAGGAGCGGGGAAGCATCCTGAGACACAGCCAGCACCGAAATGGAGTGAGAAATGAGGTTAGCAGCACTGCTCCTGAGTCCTTCATGCTTGTAAATGTGAAATTGGGATCCGGTGAGCACACGGCACATGCCACACCAAATCGGAGAGAGATTAGTAAGCCTGCGGACACGGTGCGGGTCAATTCGCGTCCCCTTCCCAACGTCCTTTTGCTGGTCACAGAAGTCATTATGAAGCCCCTGATCCACACGGCACGGCTGATAAATGGACTTGCCTGAGCGGATCGGGCTGCGTTTCCCAAATGCTCACCAAGTCGGACCGTTGTTTCCATGGCAACATCACGGAGAACTAAGACATGCCGAATGGAAGGCCTGTTTCTGCCTCGGTCCACGAGGAAGACAGTTTAAAAGCATGCGGATTTCAAGCAGCTCTTAAACGCTCTGTAGCAAATGGCTCTTTCTAAAGGCTATGGGTTATTAGATGGACAGCAGGGAAGTTAAAAGGTCAGGAGATAGTGTGTGGATGTATGCAGCCTGACAGCGGAAAAACACTGACTCACACACCTGATACACACCTTATTTTTCAATGCGGAAGTGAAATGATTTCTGTGAATGTGCGAGACTTCCGATTCAATAGATATAATGAGAAGAATAGTGCATTAAACAATAAAACTGTTTGCGCTACAAACCAATGTGTTCATAGTTTATGACAATACATTAAAATAATATGGTTAGAAATACAAGTTTGCGATATTAAGCAGTATAATGAGCTGTTTTGTACAGCTAAATATAAGCAGTAGCGGACGACACCGGAAGACAGACACATTCAATCGACAAATGGCCACGTTCACTCTTACGTGAAAAATAAGGAGGATAGATTGAGATTAAATTATTGCTATATTTTGCAGTTTAGACATTATGCTTGCAGGATCTAGACTAGGGTTGTCCAATTAAAAAAAAAAAAAACACAACTGAAAGGTAGTGACAAAAAAATTATATATAAAAATAAATTATGCTTTTCATTTGAATTTAATTTTATAATCTTATTTTAATTATAAGATCATTTTTAAAATGTTCATCCATTAATTATTTTGCATGATTTATTCATAAAACTATATTTTTTAGCTACAGTAGCACAGACAAACAGATAAATTATAATCCAGTTTGACTGACAGGCTGTAATTTTAAGTAGGCAATCAGTTTGGTCAATAATCACAGTCAGTTAGGTATATATAATATAACAAAATTAGTCAATTCCATGGATTTTCTTTTGTTTGACTCCAATATTGGTTGTTAAAGCAACATAAAGTTAAAAAAAATAAAAAATAAAAAAATAAACTAAATGAAAAGATTTCTACCTAATAGTGCAGAGCATATACTTATTTATGACCCTTGGAAACAGATGGAAGACAATGTGCATCACTGTCAAGAGCAAAGTAAATGAAATAATTTTACATTATTCAAGAAAAAAACAAAAAAACATTTATGCTGAAACTTTTGATGAAGCAGTTTCCCTTTAACACCTTCCTCACTGAGCCGTAAGTGAATGTGCAGACGACTTCTGATGTAGGCGCAATCAAACTGAAAAACGCATTTGGACAAAAGAGTTACCATAACAACTCTAATATGAACACAATCTGACTGTTCTTTCTATCAGAGGATCACATTAAAGTTTTTCCAACTTTGTAGGTTTAATACCTTGTTTGCTATAAACTGCGTTATGTATGAAAATATGACAGATTTCTCCTGTTATGACATTCATCATGTAAGACTACATGATGAACATAACAAAAATGTAGAATCATCGGCATGTTAATGTGCACATGGTCTGGAAAAGTAATGATGGAACCAATTATCAATAATCAAACTCTAAATATTAGCGTTTTATCTTACTGTCATCAAAACAATTCTCTTCTGTTCACCAAGGCTGCATTTATTCGATCAGAAAAAATACAGTAAAAACAGCAATGCTGTGAAATATTATTCCTGTGATCAAAGCTGTATTTTCAGCATCATTACTCCAGTCTTCAGTCACATGATCCTTCAGAAATAATTCTAATATGCTGATTTGCTCAATTACTATTATTATTTGAATAGAAAGTTTATAAATAACAATTTATTTGAAATATAATATTTTGTAAGATAATACATGTCTTTACTGTCACTTTTGATCAATTTAATGTGTCCTTACTGAATAAAAGTAGTATCATTTTATTTTAATCTTCCCCACCCTAAACTTTTGAATGTATCACAGTTTCCACAACAACAACAAAAAATACATTTTGAACATTGATAATAATCAGAAATGTTTCTTGATCAGCAAATCATCATATTAGAATGATTTCTGAAGGATCATGTGACACTGAAGACTGGAGTAATGATGCTGAAAATTCAGCTTTTGATCACAGGAATAAATTACATTTTAATATACATTCACATACAAAACAGTTATTTTAAATGATTATAATATTTCACAATATTACTGTTTTTAATGCATTTTTGAGAAAATAAATCCAGCCTTGGTGAGCAGAAGAGACTTTTTTCAAAAACAAGTTTTGAACGGTAGTATAAGTGGTAATTCATATGTTATGGTGCTCCAAGGTACTTTGAAACCCATGTTATAATCATGGTCAATGTAAAAAAAAGAAACAAAAAACATTATGGTAATATAATTTGAATGGTAAGTTGTGGTACTCTTTTGCATTCATCTAAAGAGATTGCAGCTGGATTATTTAGAAATAATGTGGTTCACTGAATGCTTTGAACATCAGGCTGAACATGTTTCTCAACACTAATAATGCATTGTCAAACATCACACTTTGAAGGAATGTTACTTAATTTGACAAAGTGATCTGTTCCTCAATGTTCGTAGCTCAGATTGTCATGATCCGGCGAGTGTGAGCGGGAAGCTAGAATATGTGTGCCGAGTGAAATGAATGTTCATGCGAGCTCTGCTGGAGGAATAGTAATCACAGCGCTATTGATCCCTGGATAACAGTCTGACCTGATGAGGTGAGATGAGAGAGAGAAGCAGCAAAAAAGAGAAATGAAGACCAGAAGATGCACAGAACAGAGCTTGTGTCGAGGTACAAAAAACGAGAAAAACACACATGCAAAGTGAAATACAGAGGCAGAAGTAGATGGAGAGACGAGTGGAAGACTGAGGATGAGGAGTGAAGAGATGAATAAGTGATGAATCCCTAATGTACTCACACTACTGGTAAAAACATGTTTTTAAAACATTGGAACAAGTCTCTTATGCTCACCAATATGTTAAATAAAAACAGCATATTTAAAGTAGAATCTTTTGTAACATTATAAATGTCTTTATTGTCACTTTTGATCAATTCTAAGGATCCTTGCTCAATAAAGTATTCTTAAAAACAAAAACAAAAAAAAAAAACATTTTATTGACCCCAAAAGTTTAAACTGTACTGTAAAGGTCATATAATGTACTGTATATGGTAATAATGTATCATAGTACCATGGTACCACCACACAATTTTTTTTATAAGGAGAAACAAAATATATTTTAGTCTTTTAAACTTTCAAACGGAGAAACTTTAAAGAGATTTGAAGTTAGCATGTTATGAGCCTTGTATGGTTTAAAGTCACCATGAAATCAAAATTGACAGTTTTTTAAATGGAATATTGCAGTATATATTATAAATCTGCGCACATCATTATTGTTTTAAATTCCTGTTCCTGTTAATCTTGAATCAGAATATCTTCCCCTCCCTCTTGCAGCTTCTCTTCTCTTCTCTGATGACGGTAATAACCTGTCACTCACATGAGATCAGCCAATAGCAAACCACAACCATCCAATCAATTCCCCACAGACACAATCAAGCCCCACCCACATTTCTTCTTGTTCCAGAAGCGTTTCACTCAGATATACGACACAATATGGAAGAAAAGATGGTAGCAACTTCTGTTTCATGCTGGGCAGTTGAAGTGAGATCTAAAAGCTATAGTATAGTGTATATGATTGATTGGATGTTCTAGGTCATTGCAAAAGACAGCCTTCCATTAGCAAGTAACCAGACAGTACACAGACCCACTTGACTTCCATTGTAGAAAAAAAAGAGAAATACTATTGAAGTCAATGACTAACGTCAACTTTCTGGTTACCACAATTCTTCAAAATATTTTCTTTTATGTTCAGCAGAAGAAAGAAACTCATACAGGTTTGGAATAACTAGGGTGAGTAGGCGATAATAAAGTTTTCATTTTAGGGTGAACAAACCCTTTAATCTACATATTCAAATAAAATCATGCACACAACCGCTCTCAGCTGTTGTTAACAAAAACACATTGTGCAGTTGGAATATTTGGTCTGATGATTGGGATTTTGAAACAAACCAAGCCAGAGTTTGTACAGTAGATGTTTGAGATATTACCCAAAAAAAGTAGCAATGCACAGTTTATCCGTCCGCTAGGGCGCGAAGGTGCACGCGGCAAAAATGACATCATCGCGGTGCGGGCGGTCGTGCACGAGACCCCATTTTGTGTGGCGGTGTGCACAGCGTTTTTTGTAACTTTCTGTGCGGCTCAGCATCCGCAGATGCACGACTTCGAGCCGAATCTGCCCGAGCATGTACGTCTCACTGCACCGGCACACAGTTTGTGCGTCTAAAATAGTTGCTTATTTACAAAATGAGCCTACAATAGCAGACATAATCCCTTTTAATAAAAATAAAGGTTTTATATGTTTTATAAAAATGTTCACAAAACTAAATGAAAATGTTTAGTGAAATTAGAAAATATGTAAGATATCGTTAATTTAGTTGTATAGGCTACGTTTCTCATATCTATTTATTTTGTTCTAATGTCACAAGTAATAATCTCAAGGTTTACTGCTTTACACGATTCTTTTGTAGTGTGGTTTTGGTGAAGTGTACTAAAATAAACATCCACGAGTGTACCTTACTTCTTCTCACCGCTGATTCCTGATGGTTTAGAGGATAATTACTCCGAGTCGCCCCCCTGTCGTTTCACAGAATAGTACAACGGCGAGCGCTTTCAAGTATAAATGCCTCGTCCGTTTGTGGAGACTCGCGCTGGGAAAGCATAAACCAGGCTTAACGCTCGTCTTGTCTCACCTCATGCTCCGCAGGTCCCAGCCCCGGATGGCAGTGTCATTGGCTGTGGCCAGCTGGGTGCTGTTGTGATGTGGGCTCCACTTGCCTGCGGTGAACTTCAGCTGCCCTTTTCCCTCCAGGGTGGCGCTGCTCGAGATCTGTGGGAGGAGAATCGATCCATCTCAATACATCTCAATCAATGGCTGCATATTCACCAGCAATCTAGTGCACTGTTTATACTGGGAGTTCAATGCAAAGGGTGCCCTCGGCCTGGGAAGACCTTGTTGTTTTCTGGATCGTTCAGAATGAAGAACCTTCAGAGAAAACGAAAACATCTGCAACTCATGACAGTCCATTGGTGTTTTTGATGAAGGTGTTTGACTATATCAGAGAATGCAAACTTGATGTTCTTGTTTGTTTCTGATTTATTTATTGTGTTAATATAACTGAGTGCAACAGCTCGCGTTTCAGTTTCAGTGCCATTGGCTCTGAAAGTATCATCCATCTTTCTCATTGGCATTTAAAAAAAAGCCTTTAGTTTGAAGAAAAAAAAAAAAATTGAAAATCAGACAAAAAGACAGGTACAAGACAATGAGGGAAAAAGTGATAAAGTGTTCTTGTAGCACTGTAGTTTGCCATTCTCTGATTGGCGGAGTTTTCTTTACAAAATCATTGGTAATGTAGTTTTCACCAGGAATTCCACTGTCTAAAAAATAAGTTGAAATAATGCAAACTGATGGCTTTAACAAAAGCATTTACCATCAATTAACAACCTTGTTGCTCACTTTAAAGATCTGTTTATCAATTCTCCAATATGGAGCAAATGCAACTCAGGCGCATTTGATAAAATGTGCGTGTGGCGATATTTCTGCAAAATTATATTTTAGATTGTCTTTTTTCTTAGCCTTTCATGACAAAGTGAAAGTGAAATGTCCAGTGAGTGGTGCTAAAGGCGTGTTCAGTTTTGTTTGAAGGTGAATTTGGCAACATTTTATAATGTTGGTCATTGTGCGTATTGTGGCAGTTCGAGAACGAAATGTCCAGTGAGTGACGCTAAAGGGTTTAAAGCTGTATCGCGTTTGAAAATAATGTACCACCTACTGATGAGCTCTTTTAACGTGATTCGTGTTTCACAGGACTTGTACCCGGATGCTCCACATCATAAATGCAATGCTGTAATAGTTGAGCAAGTTTACTTAATCAGAAAAGCCAAAGCAAATCATGCACTTGTTAAAAGTGTTTTGAGGTCATAACATCGTACCGCACAAAAATACGTCTTTATTAATCAATAATCTCCCCATATAATCAGATTATTTTATTTACTGCCTAGAAACTGCAGTGAAGTGCATGTATAGGTACATATGTATTTTAGAGTTTTGCAACAATATACTGTCGGTAGAGGCACGTTTTAAGATGAGAGCTAAAATAAAACCAGAATATACTTGACGCAAATATCTGAAATGTCAATGGAAAACACTGACAACTCTAAATGAATAAAAACTGGTCCTTTATCAAATAAATAATCACAGAGCATTGATTGATTGTCTTGTTACTTGTCCTCAGTTGTGAATGCTGTCAGAGAAGCAGATTTTCCCGCTCTTTGAACCTCTACTGCTAATTTTTCAGGATTTGTCGCTTAATTGACCACAGAAAAAACACTCAATATTACAGCACAAGCAGCAGCCTGAGCTACTGAACAATAACACAACAACTGAGCAATTTATCCACTTTTTGTTCATCTGGCAACCTTGACAGCATTTTAAACACACTCAATGTGAAAAATAATAAAGAAAAAAATCTTAAGTCAAAAGGAAAATATAATTGTTTTTCTTATCTTGTTTGCAGATATTTTTTTCTTGTTTTAGGCAAAAATATTACACATTTTTCAGAAAACAAGTTTTGTGGCCAGATTGCCTAGACAGGGCAAATTAGCGTTCGAGTTCCATCCCATAAAAGCGCTGATGGGAGTGGAAAATTATGCGACTGATATACTGACAATGCACACATTAAAGAACACAAACGCGGATCATTTCCATAATGACCAACGCAGTCTACCAAGAGTGGCAAATCTTCACGTAAGGTCACAAACAAGCAGAGCTGATGATAATCAGGTGACTGTGGTTTACTAACAACACAAGCACAATATGGGTTAAAAAGACAAATACCATAAACTGACTACTTCAAACCTCCCATAAATTTCTGAAAGGTAAACTCCTACAAATGCATATCCAATAAGGTCAGCCAAAAAAATAACCCTGTCCACGACTTTTCAGCGCTAATTTTTCACTGCATGTCTTGAAGGGATAGTTCACCAAAAATGAAAATGAAAATTCTGTCATTAATTACTCACCTTTATGTCGTTACAAACCCGCAAGACTTTCATTCATTTTCGGAACATAAATCAAGACCCTTTTGATGAAATCTGAGAGCTTTCTGTCCCTCCGCTGACAGCTACGCAATTACCACTTTGACTCTTCAAAAAGTGCATAAAGATTTGTGAATTTGGCGGTTGAGTCCATGATGAACAGATTGAATTGTCTTTTATTTACATATAAACATTGATCAGCGAATATAAACAGAAACTTAACCGAACATGCTTGACGTGCAAGAACAACCCTCTTGCTGAAGCTTGAACGTGATGCGTAACACGAGAATGAACATCATTGGTTCTCGCACGTCAAGCGAACATGCTTGAGCTTCTGTTTACCACAACTGATGTGTCAATGAATGTTTATGTGTGAATAAAAACCTAAATTCAATCTGTTAATCATATAAAGCGACTGTGTCTCTTCAGAAAATATGGACTAAACCGCTCAATTCATATGGATTAGTTTTACCATCTCTTTATGAACTTTTTGAAGAGTCAAAGCGGTAGTTGCGTAGCTGTCAATGGAGGGAAAGAAAGCTCTCAGATTTCATCACAAAGATCTTCATTTGTGTTTAAAAGATGAACAAATGTATTGCGGGTTTGGAACGGTGAGTAAAGTAAAAATTTTATTTTTGTGTGAACTATCCCTTTAAGTAAATCCTGACAGTAGTTTACAGCAAAAATGGCAATTTACTGTTAGTAAATCGGGCCCCTTAATATCTCGTCATTTTGCTTCTCAAGAAAATGTATCTTGATTTAGATATTTAGAATGATTAGATATTTGTACTGGAAAACAAGACAAAAATACTGAGTAAAAGCCTGTTTGCACCCAGGACAAAAACGATAAAGATAAAGACATTTTTTATAAATCTAAAAGAAAAGCAGTCCACACCAGAACTACAACGATAAAGTCACTGAGGAACAATATTGATGGAATTACTTTCAGAAAGATTTTTTTTTTCTCTGATGAACGATAAAAACATTGACAGCCAATTAGAATAATTTTAATAATTTGTTACTCATTGTCATGGATCACAAGACGTTACAGGCCATAACAATATAATATTTTCAGTAAAAATTGTCTTTCAGTAAAAATCATGATTTCTTGTTGTCCGAATTAGTCAGTTTATTTTTTTCCATCATGTATTATTGTGTAATCTAAATATTTTATTTGACTTTTCTTTTGGTAATATTTCATTTATTCTATTTATAAAATTCCGAAAAAAAAATAAATAAATAAAAATAAATAAATAAAATTACAACATTAATACAATTAATGTTGTAATTCTACAACATTAAATTGTTTAAAAATAACTTTTATCTTATAAAAATGTGTCCATAAATCTCACGTCAATTCTGTTACCGTACCATACTTTGCCTTTAAATTTTGTGGAATTATCTCCCATAAATATGTAAGATACAGGAAATGATGTCACTTTACCTCACTGATAAGATCTGAAGCACTGAAAGGAATGTGTGCTCTCTCTAAGAAAATATTTAAATCTAAAAAATTATTACATCAAGAGTTATTTTGTAAAACTTCAAAATTGTTACCACAATATCAAAAGGAAAAGAGAATTTATCACTGATCATCACACAGTGGGTTGTTTAAAAGTCTTTTAATCGTGATTTCATTAGTGCCATGTGCTCTTAGCATTTATGCTAGCAAGTAGAGTTTTTGACTTTAAAGTTAAAAATTGTCAATTCTGTTACCGTTAAACTCTGTTTCTCTGTTACCATTGCCTAATGTGTCCGTAACAGAGTTGACAAACAATACTATAAAAAAAATCTTCTTCTTTTTTCTGTCAAAAGTAAAAAAAGGAATTTTGTGGGTTTGGCAAGCACTGAATAATTCAAATTGAAAATGTTTCAATAAGAGACTGGAAAGAATTTCTGTTAGTGAACAGTTTTTTTCCTGAACTTTTTGAAATGCAAAATGTATCTCCAATTATAGAATCACTTGTTTAAAGTGACAGACGACAAAACTGCAGTGCTTATAATAAACAGAACGATATCGTCCACTGGTGTGCACACTAATAAAGTAATCTTTACAGTTATAGTTCTTGGTGTGAAAAGGGCCTTAAGAAAATCATTCTTTGCACTGAAGAAAAAAATAGACGCACTAGTTGATCTCATATTTTGTAATATCTGTTATGTTTTATTTTTGTACCATTGATTATTAGCCGATTTGTTTGAGAAGTCTATTTCCTTTGGAGAAAACACGTAGACGTGAGCTTGGTGGCCGCTTCTCACTTTTATTCAGCGAACAACACTAGCAGACGCAGCGTGGCGATAAACACATCAACCTGAGCTTTTCTGAAGAACTGAGGGATGAGCGGATGGGGGAGGTTGACGAGTGTGTGTGTGTGTGTAGTGAGGATGGGGGCAGCATAAGGGAAGATTTGCATGAGGCAGATTAGCATTCTTCACGACACCGCTGGAATCTAGCTGTGCCGAGAGCTTTCCAAACATCTCTTTCTCTCTTTCTGCCTCCCCCTCTTTTCCCTCTCTCTGGTTTTTAATGGGCACGCTGCACTCAGCAGGCCTTGCCACTCGATAACCTCCCCTCGCTTTGCATGCAAAGCTGACATTAGCGGGACCTCATGGAGCGGCTCAGTGTGATGTCAACGACGGGCCTTTTCTCCAGCCTCCATTGGGAGCGAGAGTGTTTTTGCACGTGACGGCTCGTCAAATGTCGAGTCAAGGTTATGTTCGCAAAGGCCTGTGACATTGCAGTCCATTAATTAGTAAAGACTGCAGATGATTATTAATGAACATGATGCGCAAAGCCGTTTCTTACTCAGTGAACCTCCTTCAGTTTAGACTATCAGGCTTTTAGAGCTTATGATTTCCAATCAGCTGCGAAAACACAAACGGAATTGTGGAATCCATTCATAAAATGGAATTTACTGTAGAATGAAGAATGTCATGGAATTTAGCGGAATTTCATAAATTCTTTTGAATAAATCAAAAGCAGAGTACACTTAATCAACTCATGATATGGACAAGTGTGTGTGAATATTAA
This sequence comes from Gila orcuttii, assembly GCA_026230005.1. NCBI lineage: Eukaryota > Metazoa > Chordata > Actinopteri > Cypriniformes > Leuciscidae > Gila > Gila orcuttii. The sequence goes on along the minus strand of JAPDVR010000013.1, from coordinate 12,220,249 downwards.
ACCACAAAAAAACTATTGCTATTTAAATATGAAAGTTCGGTTTAACTTGATGAGAGAAATATATTACTACTGAACAGTAGAATGCACTTCTCAAAAATATAACAGTAAAACTGTTTATTAAAACATTATTTTTAAGGAACATCACACAATTTTTCAACCATGTTTTAATTGAAAGAGTAAACCTCTGTTGTGCAGCACTTTGTTGGCCCAAAACATTCAAAGAATTATTCAAGGTTCATTTGATTACATTTTAAAAGATGAATTAAAACATGTTATGCATTCATTTGATTACCAATGGTTTTGCTATTAAATCATAAAACACAGAACTTCAGATTTTTTTAAAATTATATTTTAACTATTATTGTAAAAATTTGAAGTATTTAACAGTTAAAGATGTATAAATTAATTTGATTAGATATCCATTTTAATTACTAGAATTTAATTTAACCATTAAAATGTAATCCAGAAAAATTTAAATGGAAAACACTGGGAATTTGGGGGATTTTTTTTTTTTTTTAAAGGGCCCAATGCATTGGAATACAACACAGTAGTACATGGTTATGCTTTAGAAAAAGATTTGGTAACACTTTATTTCGATAGTCCACTTTATACATTCTACTAACTATAAGTAACTTTGCAACTGCATATTAACTAACTCTCATTAGATTATTAGTCGACTGCATGCTTGATATCTGTTAGCACTTTATTTTGATGGTCCCCCAACAGATATTCTACTGACTATAAGTAATTTGGCAACTACAAGTTAACTTATTCTCCTAACCCGAACCCTAACACCTAACCATAACCTAACAGTCTACTACAATCTACTAATACTATAATGAGAGTTAGTTGACATGTAGTTGCAAAGTTACTTATAGTTAGTAGAATGTCTAAAGTGGACTATCGAAATAAAGTGTAACGAAAGGTTTTGCTTGCTTTTTTAAAATGGAAGATGGCAGATCAACCCAAAAGGCGGCAGGCTTTACCATTACTGATCACAGAAGCCGATAGGGGTGTAACGGTACGAATACATGTACCGCTACACCCCTAGAAGCCGAGCATGATTTGCAGCAAAACGCTTTAGTTTTAACAATCAAAAATAGAGATGTAAGATTTAAGTAGCTAAACATTTAATATTTGGCAACTGAATTACGAAAGAAATGATAATATCTATGGATGTAAACAGGACCCATTTTCAGCATAATAGGCATAAGATTAAGAATGAATGTGTGCATATTGCGATGAATTTAATGAACTTCGTTACACTTTCCTAGCCTTTCAGTAAATTCACTTATCATCCTTGAACCTGCACTAGAAAAATGTGTGGCATGGTTAGGAAAGTTATTAAGCCTATGAAAAAAAGGCACAAAAAAATTGCAAATAGATCAAATGCATTACTTTATAATAAGGGATAGTTCTTTAAATATTTTTCTTCATAAGTCTCATTCTTAATTTTATTAATGTTCTCTTTTGACAAGAAACCCCTAAGTGTCTGCAACCTTTGTATGTCAATGGCAGGGTTTTTATAGTTAACGAACTAAAACCGTAAAAAAATACAAAATAAATAAAAAAATATTTGTTAACTGAAATAAAATATAAAAAATGTGTTTATAATTTTCATGTTTAAATTGATGTACTAAAACAACTAAAAATGAAATAAAAATGATAGACTATCTATAAATCTAAAGAGATCTATAAAATCTAATTAAAATGACAAAAACACAACAAAATTACTAAAACTTTAACAAAAATAAAAATAAAAATGGAAAATATAAAAACAATTCAAAATATGGTCCCACTTTATATTAAGTGGCCCTAATACCTGTGAACTTACATGGTTACTAGATATGTACTTAGTATGTAACTACAGTGTAAATACACATTGGTACATAGTATTTACAACTGTAATATTTGTGTAACTACACATATGTAACAACCCACGGAAAGGTATGTCAAGTCAAGCCAAGTCAAATATATTTATATAGCGCTTTTCACAATACAGATTGTATCAAAGCTGCTTCACAGTATCAATCAAAACAACTTAACAATGTTTGTTTATTACTGGAAAAAAGACATCCAAGTTTCGTAGAGCTGATCAATGGTATGATTGGTTAATTAATTTGAATATCCCCAACTGAGCAAGCCAAAGGCAACAGTGGCAAGGAACCGAAAAACTCCATCCAGTGACCTAATGGTGTCCTAACACCCCATCAGATGACCCAATGGAGAAAAAAAAACCTTGGGAGAACCCAGGCTCAGTCGGGGGCTAGTTCTCCTCTGGCGTTTATGAACTAGAGGCCAAATTTACAGTAACTGTAAGATAAAAAATTTATATGAATGCCTGGCTAAATAGATGCGTCTTCAGTCTAGTTTTAAACTGGGAGAGCGAGTCTGAGCTACGAACAATATCAGGAAGGCTATTCCAGAGCTTCGGAGCTAAATGTGAAAATGCTCTGCCTCCTTTGGTGGATCTGGATATCCTAGGAATGACCAGAAGCCTCGAATTTAGTGGTCTTAAAGAGCCCGATGGATTGTAAGGCGATAGAAGATCCGTTAAATAGACTGGAGCTAAACCATTTAGAGCTTTATAAGTCAAAAGCAATACCTTGTATTTAATACGGAACTTTATAGGTAACCAATGAAGTGATGATAAAATCTGTGTTATATGATCATATTTTCTTGATCTAGTAAGAACTCTAGCGGCTGCATTTTGGACTAACTGTAGCTTGTTTATTGAAGATGCAGGACAACCAGCTAATAAAGCATTACAGTAATCTAGTCTCAGGGTCATGAATGCATGAACTAACTTTTCTGCATCAGAGACTGATAGCATATTACGTAGCTTAGCAATGTTTCTAAGGTGGAAAAATGCAGTTTTTGTAACATATGAAATATGCTTTTCAAAAGACAGGTTGCAGTCTAATGTAGCACCCAGGTCTTTTACTGTAGCGGATAAAGTAACAGGGCATCCTACTATGTTAAAGTCGTGCTGTGAAAGGTTTTGTGGACGGTTTTTAGAACCGATAAGTATTACATCTGTCTTGTCTGGATTTAATAAAAGAAAATTACACGTCATCCAATCTTTTATATCTTTAACACAATCTGTCAATTTGGATAATTTAGCGTATTCATCTGGCCGTGATGAAATATATATTTGAGTGTCATCAGCATAACAATGGAAACTAATTCCATGTTTCCTTAGAATATTACCAAGTGGCAGCATATATAATGAGAATAATGAAGGACCTAACACAGATCCCTGCGGCACTCCATAGTTCGCCGAAGTTATAATCGATTTTTCTCCATTTAAGTAGACGAAATGGTAGCGGTCAGATAAGTATGACCTGAACCAGCTTAATGCTTGTCCTTGAACACCAGTGTAATTTTGTAGTCGATCTAAGAGTATTGTGTGATCTATAGTATCGAACGCAGCACTAAGATCAAGTAAAACTAGTACTGAGATACAGCCTTGGTCCGAAGCTAAAAGTAAATCATTTGTGATTCTAACAAGCGCAGTTTCAGTGCTATGATGTGGCCTGAATCCAGACTGAAACTTTTCATAGATGTCGTTTTCTTGCAAGAAAGAGCCGAGTTGAGCGGACAAAACTTTTTCTAATATTTTTGACATAAATGGAAGATTCGAAATGGGTCTGTAATTTGCTAGGTTATTTGGATCTAATTGTGGTTTCTTAATAAGAGGTTTTATAACTGCCAGCTTGAACGTTCTTGGAACATGACCTAAAGATAAAGATGAGTTAATAATATTGAGAAGAGGCTCTTCCACTATAGGTAACACTTCTTTCAGTAGTTCAGTTGGTATAGGATCTAATTAACATGTTGTTGTTTTAGATGAAGTGATAAGTTTATTTAACTCTTTTTGTTCTATGGTTGTAAAGCATTGTAATTGTTCTTGCGGGGTGATAATTGCGGCCGAATTATAAGGCGCGAGCAAAGATCGAACGTTTACGATTTTGATTCTGATGCTTTCAATTTTCTCGGTGAAGAAGTTCATGAAATCATTACTACTAAACTGTAACGAGGTATTTTGTTCAGACGACGTCTGTTTATTTGTTAGTCTAGCCACGGTATTAAATAAAAACCTTGGATTATTTCGGTTGTTTTCTATTAATTTGCTGAGGTGCTCAGCCCTGGCCGTTTTTATAAAGTGACATACTGTCTTTCCACGCGATTCTAAAGACCTCTAAATTAGTTTTTTTCCATTTACGCTCTAAATTACGGGTTTCTCTCTTTAAAACATACGTAGTATTATTGTACCATGGTGCTATACTTTTTTCTCTGACCTTTTTTAATCTAATGGGTGCAACAATATCCAATGTTCTAGAGAGAATGGTGCTCATAGTGCTAGTTAGTTCGTCTAATTCATCTGTTTGTTTGGGTTCAGGCAGCAGCTGAGACAGATCAGATAAGCTATTTGAGAAATGATCTATGGTGGATGGACGAATTGTTCTACCTGGTCGATAACGTGGCGCAGCATGACATATTACAGCAGTGCGTAATATGCAAGTTACCAAGTAGTGGTCAGTGACATCATCACTTTGTGGAATGATATCTATATCTGTTGGATCGGTTCCATATGATATAATTAAATCGAGTGTATGATTAAGACGATGAGTTGGTAAGTGTATGTTAAAATCTCCAACAATTAATGCTTTATCGACGTTGACCAAAATATCTGATAGAAAGTCAGCAAACTCTTTTAGGAAACTGGCGTAAGGCCCTGGAGGTCTATATACGGTAGCCAATGCTAGAGATAATAGGGATTTTTTTCTTACATCTAAGAGCGTAACATTTAGCACAAGCACTTCAAACGAATTAAACCTATGACGAGTTTTCTGAGTAACATTAAGGATATCTCTGTAGATTGTTGCAACACCGCCGCCACGACCGATCAGACGGGGCTCATGCTTATAAAAGTATCCTGGCGGAGTAGACTCATTTAGACCGAAATAATCATTTGGTTTAAGCCAGGTTTCAGTAAGGCACAGAACATCGAAATTATTATCTGTGACCATTTCATTTACAATAACTGCCTTAGGTGTGAGCGATCTAATGTTTAGAAGACCTAGCTTTAGAAATTGTTTTTGTTCACTAATAGCGAGATTTTTTGTTTTAATAACAATTAGATTTTTTCTAGATCCCGCAGTAGATTTATTATTTGATCTTAGTAAACAAGGAATAGACACAGTTTCTATGCAATGTTCTACACTAGTATTAATATCAATTAAATTGGTGCAGTAGAGACTGTGATTTGGATTTTTGGTTACTAGTCAAATGGTATTTAACATCTTGTGAATGTTATCCGACAGAAGATCTGCCCCGATTCTACTTGGGTGTAAGCCATCAGCGCGGAAGAGCCTTGGTCGCTCCCAAAACAGATTCCAATTATTTACAAAAATCAGTTTGTGCTCATTGCACCATGACAATAACCATTCATTTAGCGCGAATAATCTACTGAACTTTTCATGCCCTCGTCGGTACGTAGGAAGCGGTCCAGACACAATAATCGATGTTTCAGGCGATGTGCTGCGTACCGTATCGATAAGGCTCCTGAAGTCTTTCTTCAGAACCTCCGTCTGTCGCAGCCTAATGTCGTTAGCTCCCGCGTGCAGCACAACAGCTCCGATGCGCTCGTCACCGTTCAAGATCTCAGTTACCCGCGCAGTGATATCGAGAACACGAGCACCAGGAAAGCAGTGACTGTGCACCTTACTTTTACCTAACGTAGCGTGGACGTGTCGGACGGTGGAATCGCCGATGATCACAGCATCGCGTTCCGTTTCGCGAAGAGGGGAGAAGCGGTTCTGAGTGGAGATCTCGAAAACCGGGAGGGGCGAAAAGATTCTTTTCCTGGCTCGCGGCTTCCGCGGAACCACCCAGGCTTCGTGGTGGTGTGTTGGAGCCGGAGTGAATGAAATCATGGCTGATCGTGACCTGGACGCTCGGGACCAATGCTGAGAAACGCACGGAGTAGACGAGGTCAGCATCAGCGCGTGATGTTTCAAGAGCTAAACGCCGGTCTCTCAGCTCAGCTTGTCTCTCTAGAGGGTCACGGATCTGCTTTTCTACAGCTTTTCTACCGCGAGCAATTCAGATTTGTTCTCATCTGCACCAAAAGGTAGATAACATACACCTGATATATTCGCCATTTTAACAGATGGACAGTAAGTTAGCAATGATGCAACCAGTGATGCTATTAATATTTATACTAATTTATGACTCAAGTCTTGGGTAAAAACCGTCTTTTTAGTGGTATGGGTGTAATGTAGACGCACGATAGACGGGAAAACAAACAAACTCACAGCAGGCAACGAGGCTGACAAAAGCAGTCGATCGCAGGGCGAACAGCAGTGAAGCGGTGTCTCGCTCTACGACCAACAACCAATGTTCAAACCGTATTTGCGCAAACAAACAAACGCAAACAAACAAACTGTGTAAGTGTAAGTACAAATGTGTAACAGGACATTGGTAACAACACTTTTTCCACTACAGTAAGTACACATGTGTAACAGGCATTATGTAACTACATTTTGTAACAACAATATGTATTCACACAAGTTGTTCCACTTCCACACGCAGTCTTCCATACTGTAGTTACCAGTTAAGAACTCACTGAAACCATGATGATTCCTATGTGTATACCATGTATTTACTATATGACCGGCAGGACTTATGTTGAATTACAGCTAAAGTTTTCCTTTGTGGTACCAGTGTACTTACATGGTAACTCCTCAGGAACTCTGCACTTGATACAATGTGTTAAACTGTCATAACTTACATGTATTATGCAAAACCCAAACCTCTGTGCAACACTGTATTAACAGTGTACTTACATGGTAACTCCTCAGGAACTGTCCACTTAATATAAAGTGTAAAATGGTCATAACTTTCTGTGTATTATGCAAAACACAAACCCTTGTGCAACTGTACTAACAGTGTACTAAAATGGTAACTCCTCAGGAACTATGCACTTGATATAAAGTGTAAAATGGTCATAACTTACTGTGTATTATGCAAAACCCAAACCTCTGTGCAACACTGTATTAACAGTGTACTTACATGGTAACTCCTCAGGAACTCTGCACTTGATACAATGTGTTAAACTGTCATAACTTACATGTATTATGCAAAACCCAACCCTGTGCAACACTGTATTAACAGTGTACTTACATGGTAACTCCTCAGGAACTGTCCACTTAATATAAAGTGTAAAATGGTCATAACTTACTGTGTATTATGCAAAACCCAAACCTCTGTGCAACACTGTATTAACAGTGTAAGTTACTTACATGGTAACTCCTCAGGAACTGTCCACTTAATATAAAGTGTAATTGTTAGGGTCATTGTTGTGTACCACAGTAAATGCAAAACACAAGGTTACGTAGTGGATAGTAAACTCTGAAATATAAATGTGATAGTTATGCTTTGATAGATTCTGGGATATTACGGCATAGCACTTTTAAAGATTTACTCTTTATTTTAGATTTTTTGATTTGACATTGTAGTGGCCTACTTGCCTTTACAGTAAATTACAGTGTTCTGTAAACAATAAACAAGAATAGCCTACACTTTAAAACCTTAAAAATACCTTGTTTAATCGTTTAAACATTTTGTAGTATTTAGTTTATTTACCGTGAGACACAAAAAGCGTTTTCTCCAATAAAACACAACATAAATTCACAAAAAAACATCAATCGTATTAGCCTGATGTAATCCAAATCTTTAGAATCCATACGTTGTTTGCAAGAAACAGATCCAAATTCAGCCCTTTATGATCTTCATCTCCATTTCTCAGCAGCGACCGCCAACGTCAAATCCCGCGCTCAGGCGCGCTGGTGATGAATTCAAATGAAAAAAATGCGCCTTCAAGAAGCGTTACGACATGTTTTACGGCCGTGATATCAAACGCTCATTGGCTCTCGCCTGCTTCGTCACAGATTGCGACAAGCCGTGTTTCAGTCGGTGTAGTACATTTGAAATGGAGAAGCGCGCGCGCCTTCACAGAGCGAACCGAAACTGGATTAACATTTTCATGGATTAATAATTTATATTCTGATCTGTACCTCATACACAACTATTATAATACTGCCAGAGAGGACTGCGGCTGCAACGCATCATCATGTGAACGACTTTTGGTACCGGTTTTGACATTTTCGCAATAAACAAATTATTGTAAATAATACTTGTCTGTCTGTTATGTTTTTATTTTCTTCATAAGTGTAGCCTACGTAGTTTTAAGGAATGGTTATGGGTAGGTTTAGGGGTATGAGTAGGATTTGTGGCTCAAAATATATTTTAATGCTATTGTTAATAAAACTATGAGAGGTTTGGGTTTGCTGAGATGGTCTCTGTTATGACCGTTTTACACTTTATATTAAGTGTACAGTTCCTGAGGAGTTACCATGTAAGTAAGTTACACTGTTAATACACTGTTGCACAGAAGTTTGGGTTTTGCATAATACACAGTAAGTTATGACCGTTTTACACTTTATATTAAGTGGACAGTTCCTGAGGAGTTACCATGTAAGTACACTGTTAGTACAGTTGCACAGAGGTTTGGGTTTTGCATAATACACAGTAAGTTATGACCATTTTACACTTTATATTAAGTGGACAGTTCCTGAGGAGTTACCATGTAAGTACACTGTTAATACAGTGTTGCACAGGGTTGGGTTTTGCATAATACACAGTAAGTTATGACCATTTTACACTTTTATATTAAGTGGACAGTTCCTGAGGAGTTACCATGTTAGTACATTGTTAGTACAGTTGCACAGAGGTTTGGGTTTTGTATAATACACAGTAAGTTATGACCATTTTACACTTTATATTAAGTGGACAGTTCCTGAGGAGTTACCATGTAAGTACACTGTATTATGCAAAACCCAACCCTGTGCAACACTGTATTAATACAGTAAGTTATGACCATTTTACACTTTATATCAAGTGCATAGTTCCTGAGGAGTTACCATGTTAGTACACTGTTAGTACAGTTGCACAGAGGTTTGGGTTTTGCATAATACACAGTAAGTTATGACCATTTTACACTTTATATTAAGTGGACAGTTCCTGAGGAGTTACCATGTAAGTACACTGTTAATACAGTGTTGCACAGAGGTTTGGGTTTTGCATAATACATGTAAGTTATGACAGTTTAACACATTGTATCAAGTGCAGAGTTCCTGAGGAGTTACCATGTAAGTACACTGGTTTCACAGGGGAAAACTTTAGCTGTAATTCAACATAAGTCCTGCCGGTCATATAGTAAATACATGGTATACACATAGGAATCATCATGGTTTCAGTGAGTTCTTAACTGGTAACTACAGTATGGAAGACTGCGTGTGGAAGTGGAACAACTTGTGTGAATACATATTGTTGTTACAAAATGTAGTTACATAATGCCTGTTACACATGTGTACTTACTGTACTGGAAAAAGTGTTGTTACCAATGTCCTGTTACACATTTGTACTTACACATACCTTTCCGTGGGTTGTTACATATGTGTAGTTACACAAATATTACAGTTGTAAATACTATGTACCAATGTGTATTTACACTGTAGTTACATACGAAGTACATATCTAGTAACCATGTAAGTTCACAGGTATTAGGGCCACTTAATATAAAGTGGGACCCAAAATATTAATAAAAAAGTATAATAGTATCTCAAAGACACTACAATAACATAAAATAACTGGTCTGTGTTCATTATTTAAATTAATAGTTTAAAATTGAGGTAAAAATTCTTATTAAATTGTGTTAACATTTATCTATTCAAAATTTTTCATTCCAAACCCAAATGCTATTTAACATAAAACATTTTCATGGCCATGTGTTCACTTTTTTCAATAACACAGGCGAAAATGATAAAGACTGGCATGGTTTTAAAGCTATTGTTATACAATTTTTGCCCTTTCAGAAGTCTTACAGTGTGTGAATTTAGCTTTTTTTTCAGAGCTTGACAGCTGGTCACATGCTTTCATTTTATGAAAAAAAAAACATTAACATTCTTCGAAATATCTCTTTTGTCTGTGTGTGTGTGTGTGTGTGTGTGTGTGTGTGTATGTGTGTTCCACAGAAGAAAGTCATAGAGATGCAAACTTTAAATGAGTTTCACTGTTATGGAACTGAGCATGATGACTTTTATTGATATGCAGTGCGAGTGTCATAGCTGCAGTACTGAAAGAAGGGCTGTGAAACACGGCAATTATGAAAATAATGAATCTCACCGTGGCCTTGCTGGAGCTCTCCTGAAGGTCCCAGAGAAGCACGTGGTTTTCAGCCAGAGATATCACACGCTTTCCGTCACCCATGGGCTCCCATAATACACTGCAGGAGACATGAGAGAGGACATTGTCGATGGCTGACCATAAATTCAAAGCCATTTCAAGGAAGTTACTGATTGAATGGTGCTCTTTGCATGATGTTGATAAGGCTATGAGGTGTAGAGCAATTAACTGAATTACTCAGTCTATTATCTATTATCTACATATCTATTATCATTAGCTATCCAGACATCAGATGCAGTACACCGAGACACAGAAAACATCTGTGTGAGAGAAAACAATTGGCAAAGACAAGTTAAAATGTCATCTGCAATCAGAGTATTTCATATGGATATAAATCACTAAGATTGGATTTACTATAATAAGACTTTCCATACACACCAGTAGCACCAGAAGCATATATTTACATACATAACTTCTTTCTGTGTATATATATATATATCCAGGCCAGCCCGCGCCACACCCTCTGCCCCCTGGTTATCTGATATTCTCTGCGAACATTGTACTAAACTCAGGGGTGCAGAGAGGAAGTGGCGCAAATCGAAAGATCCGACAGACCTGGGTCTTTATCAATCCCTCCTCTCTTCCTTCTCTGCTAATATCTCTACTGCTAAAATGGCTTACTATCACAACAAAATTTTCAATTCTTCTAACTCTCGCATGCTTCAAAACCTTCTCCTCTCTTCTTAACCCTCCTCCTCCTCCTCCTCCTTCATCAACCCTAACAGCTGACGATTTTGCCACATTCTTCATAGAAAAAACAACCACCATCAGCGGCCAATTTACCAATCCACAAACTGACACACACATTTTACCAACAAATGCACACATTCTACCCTCCTTCTCTCTACTTTCAGAGGCGCAAGTCTATAAACTCCTCCTTTCCAATCGCCCTAATACCTGTCCGCTTGATCCTATACCCACTAATCTACTTCAAGCCATTTCTTCCTCATTTGTACCCACACTCACGCACATCATAAACACCTCTCTTCACACTGGTACCTTTACCACAGCTTTTAAGCAGGCTCGAGTAACCCCACTGCTTAAGAAACCCAATCTAAATCCAGCACATCTAACAAGTTACAGACCGGTATCTCTTCTTCCATTTGTCGCGAAAACACTTGAACGAGTTGTTTTCAACCAGATCTCCTCCTTTCTTACACAGAACAACCTCTTGGACAACAATCAGTCTGGTTTCAAAAGCGGACACTCAGCTGAGACTGCCCTGCTCTCAGTAATTGAAGCTCTGAGACTGGCAAGAGCAGCTTCCAAATCTTCAGTCCTCATCCTACTGGATCTGTCTACTGCTTTTGACACAGTTAACCACCAGATCCTCCTGTCAATCCTAAAGATGAAGGGCATCTCGGGAACTGCACTCCAATGGTTCGAGTCTTACCTCTCAGGTAGGTCCTTTAGGGTGTCGTGGAGAGGTGTGGCATCTAAGACCCAACATCTAGCTACTGGGGTGCCTCAGGGCTCGGTGCTTGGACCACTCCTCTTCTCCATCTACATGACATCACTAGGATCTGTTTCAGAAACATGGCTTTTTCTATCATTGCTACGCTGATGACACGCAACTCTACCTCTCATTCCAGCCTGATGATCTGACGGTAGCTGCTCGTATCTCAGCCTGCCTAACAGACATTTCTGGCTGGATGAAGGACCACCACCTTCAACTAAACCTTGCGAAGACAGAGCTACTTGTGGTCCCAGCCAACCCAACACTTCATCACAACTTCTCCATTCAGCTAGGCTCGTCATCCATAACTCCATCAAGGTCAGCTAGGAACCTTGGGGTTGTAATTGATGATCAGTTGAAATTCACAGACCATATTGCTAGAACTGCCCGGTCCTGCAGATTTGCCTTGCACAACATTAGGAGGATCAGGCCCTTCCTTACAGAGCATGCTACACAACTCCTTGTCCAAGCACTTGTTTTATCCAGACTGGACTATTGTAATGCTCTCTTGGCTGGTCTTCCAGCTTGCTCTGTCAAACCTCTACAATTGATCCAGAATGCTGCAGCCAGAGTAGTTTTTAATGAGCCAAAGAGAGCACACGTCACTCCTCTCCTCACAAAATTGCACTGGTTACCAGTTGCCGCTCGCATTAAATTCAAGGCACTGATATTTGCCTACAGAACAACCACTGACACTGCTCCCTCTTACCTAAACTCATTACTTCAGACTTATGTGCCATCCAGAAACTTGCGCTCTGCTAGCGAATGTCGTCTTGTGGTACCATCTCAAAGAGGCACAAAATCTCTTTCTCGGACCTTTACCATGACTGTTCCCTGTTGGTGGAATGATCTGCCTAACTCAACCAGAGCTTCTGAGTCAGTAGCCACTTTCAAGAAACTGCTGAAGAAGTATCTTTTTCGGCAGCACTTGATTCAGTAGTACTAACACTTTCTCTTCTCTTCTATTCTATTTAAAAAAACAAAAAACAAAACTGCACTAAAATTAAACTGAGAGGGGTTATAGCACTTACGTATTGTTGTCCTACTGTTAGTTTAACTGCTTCTATTGTTCTCATTTGTAAGTCGCTTTGGATAAAAGTGTCTGCTAAATGAATAAATGTAAATGTAAATATAACATAATCCCGGTCAAAGACACATTTGAATTCCACTGTATAATTTGATGAATAATATGCAGACTTTTACTTTAAAGTCCCTCTGTGGTGAAATTCAAGCTTTTAATGTTGTTTATATGTCTATGTGGTGTTTTTAATATGCTTTAAGACAAACCATGTGTAAATTCATAAGTCAACACCATTGCTGAGTATTTTCTCCTTAAAACTGCAGTGAACCAAAGACAGTCTCAGTCTCAAAAACACGGTATGAAATCGCTGGTGTTTCTAACTCACAAACTACCTTGTAACCAATCAGATCAACGCGTGATCGTCAACGAGTGGATCGCTGAGCTGCTGTGAGTGAGTGGAGGCAGGGCTCATTTGCATATTCATAGAACCACGTATACTAAATGAGTCAAGGGTGTAGAGCTACATTAAAGATATTTTAAGGCATGAAGAAAAAATACCAAGAAAAAAAGTATACAAAATATATCATTTTGGTGATCAAAGATGAGTGGGATAAAGGGATACAATAATTTACTACAGGGGGACTTTAATTAAAGAAATATCATAGAGAGTCATAATACAATAAATTAATTTAATGATTCAACTCTGTTGGTCCCTATAAAGGCTATGACGAATAACGAAGATATTTGAAATTACTCTCAATTAGTGTGACTGCTTCAAAGTTGAACACATACAGTACATCTGGGCTAAACACGACTAATGGAACAACAACAAAAAGACTTAAAAACAATAAAAAAAAACACCTTTTGACTAAATATTTTGTTCATCACTAGACAAGAAACACAATGCTACTGAAAAATGTGTAGTAGTCCCACTATTTTTAGTTAACACTGACCTACATTGCATGTATAAAACTAACCAGGAAGAAGTGTATATGTGATGCTTGGGTAAATGGTAAATTATTTAAGTTTGATCTGAGGGAAGAAGGCAAAGTAGGAGGAGAGGTGTTGCCAGGGAACCCATGTGTAGCAAATGTCCACAATATAAAAGGTGTGCAAGCATCGACTGGCCTCCGAACATCGCAGAGATTACTTCATCATTACTGAAAGTATTGACTGACCTATATAACACAGTTTGCTTTTGTTTCTACTAAGGCTCCAATTGATCTAGCAGCAGTGGCTCTGATAACCCATCACACAGCCATTAGCCTGTCTCACGCTGCCATCACTGCTCACTCAGCACGTCCTGTGCACAAAATCTCACAAATGCTCCATTGGCCACTAAGTGCTCAATGGGCATTGATTAAGAGGCGTCCACCAGCTTTCACAATGAAGCGGTTCTATTCTGTGAACGAAAAACTAAAAACAAACATAAAACACAGGAGGTGACAACAATTTTGTAAATTTTTCATTGATATTTTGTCTATTTTCTTCAGGGGAGCCTAAATTGGCACGTTTTCAAAACAGGCACATACTGTATGTATTTGAGAGAGAGTGCAGAGAAAGTTCCATAAAATAAACCTCAATATGATCAACGTTGTGGACCATATTGCAGCAACGGCATAGTTCTTCTGCTTTATGTTTTTTTATTTTATGACTAGTTTGGTGCAAATCACATGTGCTTTGAGCACATATAAAAATGCCTCCAAATCGACTTATACCCAACCTTTGGATTATCAATTACATTTGGGTCTCTACACTGGACCTAAATACATTACTTTCTCTAGCGATGTCATTAAAAGCCTGCCAAACGATTACTGTCACCACACAACCCAGCCACCCTGCTCTGATCAACATCATTCACCCTCACCCAGGTACGGTTTGAATCTTAAGGGGTTTTCAGCTTGATATTACTTTCCCTTCTCGTGGTTCCTGTCACGGCCAATGGGCTGAGGGCCTTGAAGAAAAACTGTTGTGTAAATCCCAAACAACCTTACCTAAATCGGCATACACTTTGCCTACCAGCCCTTTTTCAATAGTCACTGGCAAAATCTTCCCCTTGAATATTTTTCTAGCATGAGCTTCTTCCAAATGATCCACCCAAAATAAGGATGCTCTTCTTTGTCTCAAAGACCAGAAGATTGTCTGGTATCAAAGAAGGAACTTAAGTCCTTTAGTCACCTCCATTGAGACCTGCCAGTCATGTACAGAGGCAAAGATTTGGTTTCTAGTCCTGGCTGTTTACCAGCCCCCTTAAAAATTGGAAGCACGCTCCAGCCTCCCCACCCCAGCATGGGTATATTTGGGTATCTGGCATCCTTGTACTACATTACCTTAATCACTAAAGATGTTAAGGGCAAACGTAGCTTCATAGCTCTGGTGAAAGCTAGTAACCTGCTTACCCAACCACATACACCAACAACAGTCAAAATACCCTTGGAAGCCATGCAGGCCTTGTGCCTTCCAGGCAGACATGACTGGTCGACTGCTCTCAATCAACCTTTCAGCTTGGGGCAGGTGGCCTGAACTGCTGTTGTGGCCTTGAGGCTGCAGCAGAACCATTAAGGCCATTACTTTTACACACAGTCCCCTTGTCCTACTGGACAAGGTGGGTAGACAGATTTTCTAATTGAAAACACTTTATTCACTCTTTTCTTAAAGGGCCCCTATCATGCTCTATTACAGGATCACAAGAATAGATTTACACAAATCTGTTAACAGGCTGACATGCATCAAACTGCATAGTTCAGAAAGCAGTCGTTAAAAAAATTGTGAAAACACAACAAATGGTTGTTGTTGTACTGCTGAGGAATAGTGTTAAAATACATTTTAACCATTGATTCTTCAGTTCCTCTGAATGATGTTTTGCCCTTACAGTAAAACATACAGTGTTTACTCATAGCGATAAACTCTTTCCAGCTTTATTACTACCTTTGCTTGAAGGTGAGCCAAAGTAGTCAGCAGGCAGACATTATGGAAAAATGTTACATGGTGACGGAGCTACATCAAAGAAAAAATGGCAGCACTGGAAGAAGCAGTCAAGCAACAGGAGGTGACAGTAACTGTAAGTGTTTTTGCATCTTTTTCTCATTTGATTTTAGCGCAGTTGTAGTTACTAGGAAACATTGTTTACTATGATCGTGTGCTATAGTCGCGTTGGTGAAGTCACGTTTGTTCTGGTTTGTTCACGTTGTTAAACAGTTTCGGTAGTGAGGCGTGGCCTAAGCCAACTCACGCTATATATACAGTGTGTTTGTACTGTAGCATTCATTAGGAAGAAGCAGTCAAGCAACAGGAGGTGACAGTAACTGTAAGTGTTATTGCGTCTTTTCCTCATTTGATTTTAGCGCAGTTGTAGTTACTAGGAAACATTGTTTACTGTGATCGCGTGCTATAGTAGTGTTGGTGAAGTCTTGTTTGTTCTCGTTTGTTCACATTGGTAAACAGTTTCGGTAGTGAGGCGTGTCCAGCTGAATTCAATTATGACATTTAACCCTCTGGGGACCAAGGGGTTTTTGGGGCCCTTGGGATGTTTTGACATGCACTGACATTTGTGCTTTTTTCAGTTATTTATAAACATGTTAATGGCAAAGGTATAAATTCACTCTATATAGCACAAACGGGGCTACCATAATATGTGAGCAACATGTATGTACATGTTTGTATTTTTGAGAGAATATTATTTATGCATGGTTATTGAAAATAAAAGTTTCTGAAATAAGGCCACAAAACACATATTGATTATTTCTTCACAAGAATTTTGAAAATTGTATCACATAGTCTAGAATATTTTCTCCAAAACTATGTGAGAATCATCCTGACTACTCATTCAGATAAGTCAATAAAGTCTTTTAGAATGTGTATGACGTGTTTTGTTTGAGAAAGCTTTATGCGAAGGGGCGTGATCTCTCATTAATATGTGTGGTATTTTTACACCTGAGAAAGACAAAGACCCTACCATAATGGCCCTATTAGGTGTGCTATCAGGCCATATCATTATGAGGAGCCTTGCACAAAGAATGAGATTTAAAAAAGAATGGCTTTTAGATTGTTTGGATTTATTTACAACACACACACACACAGACACACAGACACACACACACACACACACAGACACACACACACACACACAGACACACACACACACACACACACACACACACACACACACACACACACACACACACACACACACACACACACACACACACTGCTTAGAATAAGTGAACACACTCATGCTAAAGTTGACTAAAAAGAGGAATAAAAAATCTTAAAATACAGGGTGCATACGTCTTGACACTTCTATAACACACCCTTCACCATATAGACATGGTTTTATTTCAGTTCAAAGTTCAAAGTTAGAGTTGGAAACATCTTGAAAAGAAAATTGTCTTTTTCCATAAATGTCTTAGTTTGATCATACATATTTCAAAGTTGAGGATTCATTATTTTGATATAGCTTGCATTGGAACAAACGCTATAACATCTTAGTTGATTGGTTTATTGACAAAACATACTATATATTTAACATATGAGCAGAAACTCCTAACAAAAGCTTATTTGATGTCTATTTTAGACTAGTCAACGAAATGTTGTCTTTTATTTCGTCTGTAACAGTGCGTATTTGTGTGTTCATTCATTCATTCATTCACACACACACACACACACACACACACACACACACACACACACACACACACACACACACACACACACACACACACACACACACACACACACACAAACACACACACACACACACACACACACACACACACACACACACACACACACACACACACACACACACACACACAGAGAGAAACATGATTCACATTTAAATGGTATGCTATTTTTCCGTTTACAGACACTAACGTTATTCTATATCGTGATTAGAACAAAGCACAAGCATTAAACACTTACTTCTCAGCTGAATCTGTTGCTCCTCCTCGCGGTGAAAATAAACCAGCACTTGTTCTGAGGTAGGTAAATGTCCCAGGATTGTTCCTCATATAGCAGAGCAAGACGACAGTAGATTAATCTGACTAAAAAATATAGTGTGTTTTCAGAGTTTATGGGCGTTAACACACACGCCCATAAACTCTCAATGTGTTGCTTCACATATTTGCGTTTGAATTAGCGCGTGCTCTCCGTGGGCGTGCCACATTACCAGAATAATGAGCTGAGAGGAAGATAATTAGACCGGCGGACACGTCTCTCTTTTTATATAGATGATATAAACGGAGAATATTTATTTTAGTTTTGAATCGGATCATTTAAAAGTACAAACTCAAATGATTTAAAAGATATATCGCTAATGGCTGGGTGAATAGTATTTGCTGAGTTTTGTTGAAGATTAGAGAGTGCTCCAGAAAAAAAGTTCATGGTGACTGAGAGGCAGAACACACACCCTGTTTATTTTCTTTATTTTACAAAAGCACAATATTTTATTTCGATTGTTTGTGGGCACATAAAAAAGTAGACATTTAACAGATTATTTTCTCATATTTCTTAACTCTATATGAACAGAAATGATGGTAGTACTTTAAGTCTATTTTTCTGCTATGTGAAAAAAAACAAGCAAAACGAGCCGGCGTGTTTCTTGTCCCCAGGGGGTTAAGGTGAGTATAAAATCAAGTAGTATACCGCGGCAGCCCTCTTGTGAAGTCCTCATCGTGTGAAGCCCGAAGAGTGTAAAGACCAGCGACTCCACCAAGCAAGGACACCGACAAGGCACTTGAGTATTTTTTTCTTATTATTTCCCTCCTCTTCTACACAACTTGTTCTCATCTTTCTGTCTGTGACCTCTCTTCACTGTGTGCTTCCAAATCCCTACTATAACTAACACATGTAAATCAAATGTCACATGTAGGAGGCACTGCAATCCTAACAACCTGCGTACTTTTCATGTGTCTTCTAGTACATTACTTTCTTTTCATATCGGTCTCTGGAATTGCCAGTCTTTCTAATATTCAGTTCTCAGCCTACTGGCCCTGACTGAGACCTGGATCAGACCAGAGGACACTTCCACCCCTGCTCCCCTCTCCACTAACTTCACTTTCTCACACACCCCTCGCCTGACTGTTAGGGGTTGAGGTACTGGTCTGCTCATCTCCAACGATAAGAAATTTTATCCTTTACCATCTCTGTGTCACAACAGCTCAGTTGAATCATATTCAATTACCATCACCATCATATTAAAATCCATTTTGTAGTTTGTTTATGTCCCCCAGGTCAACTTGGCAGTTTCTTGGAGGAGTCTCATCCTTCCCGTGAGGATGGTACTCCTCTCGTAGTTCTTGGAGACTTCAACATCCACCTAGAAAAGCCTCAGGTTGCTGATTTCCACTGTAGGGTTACAAATTGTATTTAAATGTTTAATTTAGATTTCCAATACAATAGTATTTTATATTGAGAAAGTTTATAAATGATGAGACCAGGAAATCTCTGCAAACGGTAGAGGTTCCCAGCAGGATATTCCTGACTGTCCCATCTCAGTAGGAGAAGGCTAGGCCTTTCCTGTTCTCGTGTCTCACCGGGTGAAACTCATGCTGAGCAAGTTTGAACCCCTGCTATTTTATTACTGAGACCATTTGTCTTAAAGTTCTCATCTCAGTACGAGAAGTCTATGCCTTTCCTGTTCTCGTGTCCCATGCTGAGCAGGTTCCAAATCTGTATACCTTATTTACATTTGCTTTGTTTCAGAGAAGTCTCCACCTATATGTAATCCCTCCCCCTTGAAATGTCTATAAACTACAATGTAAAGTTCCCTTAGTTAGACGATGTTGGAATGACTGCAGCTACCGACAAGCAATAAAGAACTTCTGCTTGGAAAACTTCCACCGTCTCCTGGTCTGAGCTTCTAACTTTTCTACAAAGAAAAAGATCACTACAGATGATGCCCTGTGACCCGGATGGAGAAACTGAAACTCAACAAAGAATGAACTTTTGAAACTTCAAAGCTCAAAGATCTCAACAAAGCTGACTAAGTCTCCAGACTGAATTTTTAAACATCCAGCTAAACAAAGATTGCCAGACTGAATCTTTCCAGCTTCCCCCAGATTGAAAACTTCAAGCTGAACCAAGACTTCCAGGCCGAATCTTTCTATACAACAAAAATCTGGTGAGTTTCACTCCATTCAAAGAACCACTGAAGACCAGTACAAATCTCTGTGCCGTCAGAGAACAGTTATCAGACAGCTGCAGTGTTTGGCTAACAAAGTTAACCTTTAAAAGTTTATTTTAAAGATGAAAGTATAGCCTCTACGTTGCTAGAGAAGGTATCCTCTAAAGTTAGGGAAGGTTAACATTACGTGTTAATATTGGTGAACCTCTGTTCAAACAGGGATGTGTTTATCCTCTAAAAGTTAGGAAGGTGAAAGATCCTTTGCATTTTCCTTTTAGAGAAGATTAGCTCAACGTGCTAATATTTTGTGTGTTACCCTTTGCTCTGGGCAAGGAAGGTTAATTGTGTTAACAAGCGTACCCTCTGTGATCAGAGAAGTTTAGTGTTTGTTTGTGTGGTAACAAAGAAATCCACAAAAGGATTAAGAAAAGTGCTAGACTAATCTCCACAACTAAAAAAGGTGGTCTTGCTACTCCTTTGTGGTCAGATAGAATTTAGATAGAGGATAGAATTTAAAACACTGTTAGGAGAACAGATGGATCTAATAGTCACTGAAAAAGTTAGACAAGAACTAACACAGAAATATGAGATTCATCCACATAAGATTTGGTCTGTAGAAGAGTGTAAAAAAGTACTAGGAGCAAGTATTCGCAAGAACAATGTGAAAGCCATAATTTGTTGCCATAGAGAATTTCTTTTAGCAAAAGCTACAGAACAGTCTCAGCATAACTCAGAGCTAGAGAAAGAGAACAAAGAGCTACGTGCTAGAGTTTCCGCGTTGACCAAGAAATTGAACCGCAACAAAGATGCAGAAAAAACTGATGTGGAAGAAGTAAGTCAGCCTGATAACATTTACCCTGATTTACGAGCGTTCTTTGAAACAGATGTAGCCATCCAATCAGTCACTGATAAGCCTGTAAATTCAGCTTATGTGTGTGGAGCTAGAAAAAGATCACAGGGAATTGAGGAAAATGAAAGTGTTTCTACCCACCCTTCTGTAGTCCGAATACAAACTGTCGCAAAAGCCCTTGGACCTAAGGATATAGAACGACTCTCTGAGAGTTTACCCTCACCTCGTAAACAGTTTTCTGAATTTAGAAGGGCATTGATCAGCAAAATTCGTCTATATGACATGTCGTTAACAGAAGTCACACAGTTAATGTCACAAATTTTAACTGATTCTGAATTCAACAGTTTTGAATCTGCAGTGACTTCTGAACTACAACATGCCAGTAGAGGCGATATGAGATAAGGTGTTTTGAAAATCCTAAAGACTATCTTAGGACCCAAAATAGACTGGTCTAGAGTTACTAGAAACGGTAAATGAATATACTGAACGGTTTTGTCAGTCAGCCATAACTTACAGTGGAATAGTGGATGATTCTGAAAGTGTGCTCGATGACAAAGGACCACTAATTCATATCTGGTCACATGGCCTTGTAGCCGATACAGAAGAGCTTTGCCATTTCTAGATCTAACTTGGTCTAACAGAACTCTCAGAAGTAACGTTGACAGGTTAGCTGCATGGGAAAGAGATGCTGATGTTAAAGTCAAAGTGAGAGTAGCAGCAGCAGCTACATTTAGCACAGCAAAACAAGAAAACAGGTGGTCTAAAAAAGAAGGCAGCTGCCACTATTGTGGAAGATTATGACATTGGGAGAAAGAGTGTAGGAAGAAATTCCAAGATACAAAAAGAAATACTATGCATAATTCTGCTCCTTCTCAGCCTGCTTACAACCCGGAAGCAGTTCCGCAAGTGTCCACTGAAACTTTAGGACAGCTTGTTCAGGCTCTTTTAAGAGCACAAAAAGACCAGGAAAAAAACTAATTGTTGGGGCTGTGAGTAGCTACCTTACCCCTGTAATCCATCATAATGACACAAGAATTTTTGTGAAAGGTAGCATACAAGAGAAAGAAATTGATTTTTTGCTTGATACAGGTGCAGAAATTACCATAATTCCTACAAAATTGGCTAAAGGTTTAGACATTCCGTACAAGAAAACCAAATTTTCTTTAACTGGCGTAATAGGTGAAGATTCTGATTTGTATGAAACCCCGCCCATAGATGTACAATTTGGCCCGAAAACTTTGACTACAAAATTGTTATGTGCTCCATTAAATACAGGTGCAATTTTAGGCATGGATCTCCTGAGACAAATACATCTAACTTTAGACGTGTCCTCAGAATCTGCTAGCATTAAAATTTCCTCAGCACAAGTTTCTACCAATAATGTGATCCCTCCTGAGTATGCTTTCTTACAGAATCATCCAATTCGGGCTAAAGACAAGGATGATTGTGGTTTGTTGACAGGTGTAGAACCAATTAAATTGACGGGGACTCCACCCCCGGTCACCAAACAATATCCGATCAATAAGGAAGCTATACAGGGGATCAAACCTATTGTAGAAAAGTTGCTGATGCAGGGAGTGCTAGTTAAAACCAATAGTCCCTGTAACTCGCCCATATGGCCCATCAAGAAATCCAATGGGACATGGAGACTTACAATAGACTACAGAGTAGCCAATAAAAATATTGATAAAATCACCCCTCTAGTGGCAGATCCTTCCACAATTTGTAATGGCATACCATTAGAGAGTAAGATTTTTTCAGTAACTGATATGTCTAATGGATTCTTTTCTGTAGCGTTGCACTCTGACAGCCAGACATGGTTAGTTTTCACAGTTGACTATGAGCAATACCAGTGGACACGTTTGCCACAGGGATTTCAAAACTCCCCAACCATATACCATCAGGCTGTCAGACGTGATTTGTGTGACCCAGAATGTCCGGTAAAACAGTCCACTATGATCCAATATGTCGATGATATTTTGATTGCCTCAACAGATAACGAGGTACATCAAACTGAATTGGCATCATTGTTGGACTATTTGCATAAGAAAAGGGATGGCCCGATACCATTTTTTTCAAACCGATACGAGTACGAGTATTTACATTCGTGTACTTGCCGATACCGAGTACCGATACCGATATTTCTACCGCAAAAGTAACTATAGGCTCCCAGAAAAGAAGACAGAAGACTATTTTAGAACACAGGTTAGAAGACTGTTTTTATTTTCTTCTCTGCTTGTTTTAACAAGTCTAAAAATAAATAATAATGAGTAAAATAATAAATGTATTAACACACAAACCACTGTTAATTTAACATAAAAGCAAGCAGTTACTGCGTGCATGGTCTGACATGACTGAATGCGCCCAAAGTGCGCTCCCTTAATAGTCTAATTCCTAAAAAGCTGACAGTTCATCGCGATCTCACACATCTGTTATTATCAATGAAGCTGACTGCACAATGAATCTTTCATAATATCCACACTTTGTTTGTTATAATTAGAGGATTTGCCAGCATACAGAATTCTGCACTGAACAAAAAAGTTTTGAGCGGTGAGGGGAGTCTATCTTAAATGCTTCTGATTGGCCATTGCATTCAAGAAATCAACACACATGTCTGTGATTGGCTACATCGCTCAACGCTGCAGATATGTTATGAATAGAAACTCTGGCCTGTGGAACGTTTCTATTTTGTTTTAGTTGTTCTTCTTGCTTTTCTGCAACAGATGAATAAAAATCTATTAGTTTTAATATGTTATATTCATAGATATTTCTAGTTTGCGGGAGTCCCGCGAATCGTTTTATTCTCCAGGAACCCGCACACACAGAGTGAGTGCATTACCGCCCGCGCCCGCGCTCGCGCTCGCACTCGGCCATCAGATCTAGTGCCGCGCCGCACTCTATTGGGTTGGGAGTGCACGTCCCTATGCCTCAGTTCACCTCGACAAAGCACTCGCGGCGGCCAGTTTCGTTTCGCAAAATGTACGTGGTATCGGGGCGTGGTATCTGCGAATTTTTATGAGTACGAGTACGAGTATATGAGGACAGTATCGACCCGATCCCCGATGCTAGTATCGGTATCGGGCCATCCCTAGAAAGGACACAAATGCAGCTTTCACAAAGCTCAAATTGCTAAAAAGCAAGTCACATTTCTGGGTCAAACAATTGGTGCAGGAAATAGATCCATTACACAGGATCGAGCGGCTTCAGTCAAAGCCATACCCCCGCCTACTACCATTAAAACACTCTGATCATTTTTAGGAACAGCAGGTTACTGTAGACCTTGGATTGAAGACTATGCCTCAATTGCACAGCCGCTCTATGACTTGTTGAAAGGCCATGGTAAAGATTCTGATACTGTTTGTATGGAAGAATGTCACCTCAAAGCGTTCAATGATTTGAAGAGAGCACTATGTCAAGCACCAGCATTAGGAATTGCCCAAACTGATAGACCATTTGTGCTTTATGTCCATGAACATTTAAGCTTCATGACTGCATGTCTAATGCAAGATCATGGGGGCAGTTTACGCCCAATTCATTACTATTCTGGTAAACTTGACATAGTAGCTCAAGGTATGGGCCCATGCCTCAGAGCAGTACAGGTAGTGCATCTAGCGCTTCAGGCTTCATCGGGAATGGTGTTAGGACAGTCTGTAAACGTAAGATGTCCGCACGCAGTGTCCGCATTAATGAATCAAGCAAAAGTCACTTCTGTCACTTCCTCTCGCTGGGGAAATTGGTTAGCAACTCTCACAGCCCCGAATATTGTCTTACAGCTACACCTGTCACGAATCCGTTGTAAAGACTCAGGGGCGGATCTAATCCGTGGGGGAATTTGCATATCATAATTAATAATTGGTAATTAATAATTATTCATACATGTTTGGATTAGATCAGTCTTACATGTTAATAAATCTCCCGCTAAGGGATGATGTGTCATTTTACCTGCATGCATGCATGTGTATCCCTGCAATTAACCACAAGTTGATTGTAATTAATTACATGGACCACGTCTTACAAAACAGGCAAAATTAATTAGCTCAATTGTCAGAATAATATTTGTGGGGATCCACAATATCATCCTACTTTATAGGATTTCAGGAAACGCAATTCTGTGGCCACTAGAATTGGGTTTTCTGCCCTATAAACCAAATACTCTTTAAAGTATCTTTAATTTGTAAAGCTTGTAGCTTAAGTTAGACCTTTGGCACTTAAGGGACTTAGAAAATGAGCAGAGGCAGTACATCAATCAAATGAATATAATGAATTTAATAAGGCAGAACTACTTATGTATTTACTACGTTACAGGAATACATGTATTTACAAACATTAACAGACAATGACAACAACGCGGGGCGTTTGGACAATGGATACACGTGTGAGAGAGAGAGAGAGAGAGGGGGAGAGGGAGTGAGAGAGAGAGAGAGAGAGCATTGGCAACATTCACCCTGACAGTCACCTGTCTGTAACAACACGAAAACATCATCTTACTGCTTCTTAGAAGCTCTATAAAGAGATATACTTGCACAAGTTTCACGTCTCCCTGTGTAGCGGCATTCCTGCACGGCCCTGTCTGGCCGTGTGCGGAGTCCTTTAGGAAGCGTCACGTGGTGCTTCTTGGCGCGCGTGTTGAACGGAGGTTCAAAGTACCAAAGGTACATTCCTTTGGTAACATTACCAAAGGAAAATAGTTCGGCTAAGTTCGTTTCACTTCGTGGAAGTGAACAGAGTCGACTACGGAAAACAAAACTTTGACTAACAAAGAAAAGAAATAAAGATTTCTACGGTGAAATCACGCGGAGTTAACGTTACATCTTTGCATGGCTGGTGAAGAAGCGCGCGTGCGTCTCTCGGTCCGGCGCGTCACGTGGTCAGATGCGCGTGTTTCTCCTTCAAAGCGAGCGCGCGCTCGTTTAAAGGTCCCTTGTAGATGGATTTGCTGAAGAGATATGTCACGCGGTGTTAGTTTCACTCGTCGATTGGAATTAAACACGGAGACTTATCTAAGACTGAAATTCACAAACTAAACTAGAAACAAATAAAAGAAAGGCGAAGAGCTCGCCCGGAGGCGAGACGTTACATTATGACACGAGGACGAGAGGTAAGAGGACGAGCGGAGGGGGGGAAGCCTCATTTATCACCTTGGAGAAATCCAGCCTCTTCCTGTTGGCTTGGCCAATTAGAGGGTTGGAATTTCACAGGCGGGACTTTGGTTTTTATTGCTCTTTGTCTAAGAGAGAGACATTTGAAACCCTAATTTCGTTGGGTGTTTAAGAGCAGAATCTTCACAATTATTATAGTCCTATGTGTCACAAAGTTTTAGCAAGATGTGATATAAATGGCTAAATGTGGAACGAAGATTGGAGCTCAGAGAATCCAAACTTGCCTCACATGGAGTTGGTTACTCATAGTTTGCAAAGTTTGAAACCTTATCCCATTAGAGTTTCCCAACAACATAGATCAAACACATAAAAGACAAATCGTAAGATAAGATTGTATACATTGTTCGTACAATTCAACAAACACACATAAAACACATTGAATATATCTGGTTGAATGTCTTTTAAAGAAAAGAAGTTTCTTTTCGCTTTGGAATCCACTTCCTTTGGGACATTCCGATCAGTCATAAAATGTCTTGTAAGCGGACACCACGCTCTGTCCTGAGCGGGCTTCACTTGTGGGGGATGCGTGTGTGGTTGTGAGTGTGTGTGTGTGTGTGTGTGTATATGTTAATTTACATCCAGGCTTTTTGGGCCTGAAGGCTTTGGGATTTTCGCTAGGATGTATTTAGTTATTCAGATTCACCTCGCCCAGTCCCTACACCGTCCTCATGTATGATGTCTGCTATGACTGAAGTTTTGTTAGAGGATGAAGGAGAAATGACACACGATTGTGTTACGCTTACATATACACCTATGAGTGAAGTAAAAGAAACTCCCATAGAGAATTCAGAATTTGAGTTGTTTGTTGACGGTTCAGCTCAAGTAATTGAAGGTAACAGACGAGCAGGTTATGCAGTAACGTCCACCACGGAAGTGTTAGCTTCAGGATGTCTTCCAGATCATTTTTCAGCTCAAGCTGCAGAACTAGTAGCCCTAACAAGAGCATGCACGCTAGCTTCAGGATCAGTTGCTAATATCTACACAGATTCCAGATATGCTTTTGGGGTAATTCATGATTTTGGTGTCATTTGGCAAACCAGACAGTTTCTAACTTCGGCTGGTTTCAGTTTCAGTTTCTAAGCATGCTGAATTAGTGAAAGATCTAATGTTTTCCATGAAACTTCCAAAGAAATTAGCAGTGATCAAAGTGAAAGCACATCTCACAACTAATACTACGGAAGCTAAAGGTAATGCTCTTGCTGATATGGCAGCTAAACAGGCTTGTTTCTATGCAACTGTACAAGTGTGTTCAGGTAGTGCAGCACAGAAGACAATTATGTCTCCTGAATCAATAATTGATCTGTACAAAGACGTTCGTCTGTATGAAGCATGGACATGGTTAGACAAAGGAGCCACCGTGGATTCATCCGGTTGCTGGACCAAAGGGGGAAAGTATGTTGCTCCCGAATCACTGTTGCCATATTTGGCTCAACAAATACACAATTTGGGTCACAGTGGTCCAGCAACGATGAATCACAGGTTCTCAAATCAGTGGTGGAATCCAAAATTCAGAAATGTAGCCACAGAAACAGCCAAGAGGTGTGTTACATGTCAGAAAAATAATGATGTACCAGCAGCCCCTACACCAGCAGCACATAGCCCAGCCCCATCAGGACCATTTCGTCACCTGCAAGTTGATTACATATCATTGCCTCGTTGTAAGGGAAAAACTGATGTTTTGGTAGTAATAGATAAGTTCTCAAGATGGGTAGAAGCTTATCCAACAGGGCGTGCTACAGCTGCACATACTGCTAAATGTCTTGTCACTGATTTCATTCCCAGATGGGGATTACCAGATTGCATTGACTCAGATCAAGGTACACACTTCACAGGACAGGTAGTCAAGGAAGTGCAGACTCCACCACTAGGTGGACACACAATCATCCCAGGTCAATGGGTCATGATAAAGTCATTCAGAAATAAGCCATTAGAACCAAAGTGGCATGGGCCACATCAAGTGATGTTGATTACAGCAGCTGCAGTATTGTGCCAGGGAAGGAAAACCTGGACTCATTGTACACACTGCAAGGTTGTTCCCCCACCTACAGGGATAGGTTAGGACACGGAACCAGTGAGGAGCCCCGGGAAGAACCGAACGCAACAGGCTTCGGGGGTTAACCCTCTGGGGACCAAGGGGTTTTTGGGGCCCTTGGGATGTTTTGACATGCACTGACATTTGTGCTTTTTTCAGTTATTTATAAACATGTTAATGGCAAAGGTGTAAATTCACTCTATATAGCACAAACGGGGCTACCATAATATGTGAGCAACATGTATGTACATGTTTGTATTTTTGAGAGAATATTATTTATGCATGGTTATTGAAAAAACAAAAAATAAAAGTTTCTGAAATAAGGCCACAAAACACATATTGATTATTTCTTCACAAGACTTTTGGAAATTGTATCACATAGTCTAGAATATTTGCTTCAAAACTATGTGAGAATCATCCTGACTACTCATTCAGATAAGTCAATAAAGTCTTTTAGAATGTGTATGACGTGTTTTGTTTGAGAAAGCTTTATGCGAGTAGGCGTGGATCTCTCATTAATATGTGTGGCATTTCACACCTGAGAAAGACAAAGACCCTCCCATAATGGCCCTATTAGGTGCTATCAGGCCATATCATTATGAGGAGCCTTGCACAAAGAATGAGGAGATTTAAAAAAGAATGGCATTTAGATTGTTTGGATTTATTTACAACACACACACACACACTGCTTAGAATAAGTGAACACACTCATGCTAAAGTTGACTAAAAAAAGGAATAAAAAATCTTAAAATACAGGGTGCATATGTTTAGACACTTCTATCACACCCTTCACCATATAGACATGGTTTTATTTCAGTTCAAAGTTCAAAGTTAGAGTTGGAAACATCTTGAAAAGAAAATTGTCTTTTTCCATAAATGTCTTAGTTTGATCATACATATTTCAAAGTTGAGGATTCATTATTTTGATATAGCTTGCATTGGAACAAACACTATAACATCTTAGTTGATTAGTTTATTGACAAAACATACTATATATTTAACATATAAGCAGAAACTCCTAACAAAAGCTTATTTGATGTCTATTTTAGACTAGTCAACGAAATGTTTTGTTTTATTTCGTCTGTAACAGTGCGTATCTGTGTGTTCATTCATTCATTCACACACACACACACACACACACACACACACACACACACACACACACACACACACACACACACACACACACACACACACACACACACACACACACACACACACACACAGAAACATGATTCACATTTAAACAGTATGCTATTTTTCCGTTTACAGACACTAACGTTATTCTATATCGCGATTAGAACAAAGCACACGCATAAAACACTTACTTCTCAGCTGAATCTGTTGCTCCTCCTCGTGGTGAAAATAGGCTAAACCAGCACTAGTTCTGAGGTAGGTAAATGTCCCAGGATTGTTCCTCATTTAGCCGCGCAAGACGACAGTAGATTAATCTGACTAAAAAATATAGTGTGTTTTCAGAGTTTATGGGCGTTAACGCGTATCAATGTGTTGCTTCACATATTTGTGTCTGAATAGCGCGTGCTCTCCGTGGGCGTGTCACATTACCAGATTAATGAACTGAGAGAAAGATAATTAGACCGGCTGACACGTCTCTCTTTTTATATAGATGACATAAACGGAGAATATTTATTTTAGTTTTGAATCGGATCATTTAAAATTACAAACTCAAATGATTTAAAAGATATATTGCTTATAGCTGGGTGAATAGTATTTGCTGAGTTTTGTTGAAGATTAGAGACGTGCTCCAGAAAAAAAGTTCACGGTGACTGAGAGGCAGAACGCACACCCTGTTTATTTTCTTTATTTTACAAAAGCACAATATTTTATTTCGATTGTATGTGGGCACATAAAAAAGTAGACATTTAACAGATTATTTTCTCATATTTAACTCTATATGAACAGAAATGATGGTAGTACTTTAAGTCTATTTTTCTGCTATGTGAAAAAAAACAAGTAAAACGCGCCGGCGCGTTTCTGGTCCCCAGAGGGTTAACCCTGGGGTGAAGACTTCCCTCATAGGCCCTATCCTAGTCCATCCGTACCTCACTGTTCCTTAGGTGTCAAAGGTTTAAGAAATAGGGATAGAGGGAACAACAATAGCAGACTCAGAAAAGTTTACAACCCTAGTGTTTGAACAAATACTGCTCCACTGTCTAGCAGACTCAGATAAAGTTCACAATCCTAGTGTTTGAACAAATACTGCTCTACTTTCTTTTGTTTTTCTTTCTTACTCTGTGCAGACACCACTTGATGACAGTCCGGGACCCATACACACCAACCTCCTCACCTGCGTATGAAGCCACAACCTCCAGAAAACAACTAGACCCACTGCCGAACCAACTATCACGAAAGAAAAAAATACACAACGCAGAGACTCACGAAACCTTCAGTCATCCATCAACATGATCAAGATTGTCGTTCTACTAAGTATCATGGACATTGCACAAAGTGTGGACTCCAGAAACAACATATTCTTAGAGCTGATGAATATGTCAAGAAATGCCTTGTTCGCTGGAAAGGACGTTTGCATGCCACACGCACCTTCAGTAGGAGCAGGAATCCCCTGGGTGGCACACCCTATCTCCAAATGTGACACGTGTACCTTATTCAATCATCATACCAGTGAATTATACAAGGATACATGTCACAATATAACAATTCCTCCAGCTTCTCCGTGTTGCATTCCAGGACTATCATCCTGCAACCTAACTTCAGCTACTCCCATCATGACAGATCTACTCCTGCCAATGATGTTCTATTGGTGCATGGAAAATTATGCTCCAGCATCAACTCCACTGGGTGAAATTCCTTGTGAACGTTGCAGCTTTGTGATTGAAAGTGGAACAGAATCCCATGTGTACGTTACTACAACAGATAAGAAAGAGGAAAATGACTTAACAGAGTGTTTCTCCAGAAACCCATCCCTACCCAATTTTTTTGCAATTAATTAGTTGTGTATGATCTCTCCACCAACTGACACTTTTTGGTTATGTGGAACTTCTGTCTACAGCATCCTCCCCAGCCAATTCAACGGAAGGTGCACCCTGGTTTATGTTCTACCACCTATCAGAGAAAATACACACTTTCAGAATACACAAAATTCAGCTCCTACCACTAACGAAGCAGATGGCTGCATTCCAGGACTCACTTGTGCACAAACATGGTGGTCAAGAACTCTTGGAGCATTAATACCATCTTATGGTGTCATGCAAGCCCTTGATCAAGTCAGAAGCTTATCGAATTCTGTACAGAAATTGGCCAATGATACGGCTTTGGCCCTTGGTAACATCACGGACACTCTCGCTTCGCACAAGATAATGATCTTACAGAACAGAGTGGCCTTGGATTACATTCTAGCAATGCAAGGAGGAGCCTGCACCATCATCGGACCTGAGTGCTGCACCGGGTTAATGGATCCAACAGAGAACTTGAACAAAATCCAACAAGACATTCTTGATCTTTCAGCAAAATTACACCAGATGACTGAAGATAATTCTTCATGGTTCGGAAACTTGATTGGTAAACCCTGGCTGTGGATAAAGGAAATAGCAATTATGTTGTTGTTTGTTCTACTGGCGTACTATCTATGCGTCCACAGTATCAAGTGTTTCATTCAACATATGAATCACGCCTCTCTCGAGAAAATCACAGTTCCTACCAGAAAAGACTATTACCCGTAGGGACGTCACTGACCCTAAAATTGCATGTTTGTTTAAGTGTTTAAATTTGTATTTTGTGAGAGTTATTTAGAACTCTCAAAGGGGGAAATGTAGGATTACAAATTGTATTTAAATGTTTAATTTAGATTTCCAATACAATAGTATTTTATATTGAGAAAGTTTATAAATGATGAGACCAGGAAATCACTGCAAACAGTAGAGGTTCCCAGCAGGATTTTCCTGACTGTCCCATCTCAGTACCAGAAGGCTAGGCCTTTCCTGTTCTCGTGTCTCACCGGGTGAAACTCATGCTGAGCAAGTTTGAACCCCTGCTATTTTATTACTGAGACCATTTGTCTTGGAGTTCTCATCTCAGTACGAGAAGTCTATGCCTTTCCTGTTCTCGTGTCCAATGCTGAGCAGGTTCCAAATCTGTATACCTTATTTAGATTTGCTTTGTTTCAGAGAAGTCTCCACCTATATGTAATCCCTACCCCTTGAAATGTATATAAACTACAATGTAAAGTTCCCTAAGTTAGACTATGTTGGAATGACTGCAGCTACCGACAAGCAATAAAGAACTTCTGCTTGGAAAACTTCCACCGTCTCCTGGTCTGAGCTTCTAACTTTTCTACAAAGAAAAAGATCACTACACCACACTCTGCTTGCCTCATTCGACTACAAACGAGTAACTACTGCGGCTACACATAAATCAGGTAACTAATTGGACCTTATTTACACACGCTACTGCTCCACTGACCATACACTGCACACCTCAGATCACTTTCTCCTCACTCTTAACCTCAACCTGCCTCAGGACACAACACACACTCCACTCTAACATCGTGATTGGACAACTTCTGCCCCCTTTCCTCCAGGCCAGCCCGCACCACACCCTCTGCCCCCTGGTTATCTGATGTTCTCCGCGAACATCGTTCTAAACTAAGGGCTGCAGAGAGGAAGTGACTCAAATCGAAAAATCATACTGACATTGGTCTGTATCAATCCCTCCACTTTTCCTTCTCTGCTAATGTGTCTACTGCTAAAATGGCTTACTATCACAAAAAAGGAATAATTCTTAAAACTCTTGCATGTTTTTCAAAACCTTCTCCTCTCTTCTTAACCCTCCTCCTTCTTCATCAACCCTTTCAGCTGACGGTTGCCATATTCTTCATAAATAAAACAACCACCATCAGCGGCCAATTTGCCACACCACAAACTGACACACGCACATCTTAACAGCTAACACAAACACATTCTCCCCTCCTTCTCTCCACTCTTGGAGGCAGAAGTCTCCAAACTCATCCTTTACACTCACCCTACTACCTGTCCGCTTGATCCTATTCCCACTAATCTACTTCAAGCCATTTCTTCCTCAGTTGTACCCGCACTTACTCATACTCAAATAATCAACACCTCTCTTCACACTGGCACCTTTTACCAAACCATTTAAGCAGGCTCGGGTAACCCCACTGCTTAAGAAACCCACTCTAAATCCAGCACATCTGGAAAATTACAGACGGGTATCCCTTCTTCCAGTCGTTGCTAAAACACTTGAACGAGTTGTTTTCAAACAGATCTCTTTCTTTCTTACACAGAACAACCTCCTGGACAACAACCAGTCTGGTTTCAAAAGCAGACACTCAACTGAGACTGCCCTACTCTCAGTTATTGAAGCTCTGAGACTGGCATGAGCAGCTTTCAAATCCTCAGTTCTCATCCTGCTGGATCTGTCTGCTGAGTTGACACAGTTAACCACCAGATCCTCCTGTCAATCCTAAAGATGGAGGGCATCTCAGGAACTACAGTCCAATGGTTCAAGTCTTACCTCTCATGTAGGTCCTTTAGGGTGTAGTGGAGGGCTGACGTGTCTAAGTTGCAACATCTAGCTACTGGAGTGCCTAAGGGCTCAGTGCGTGGACCACTTCTCTTCTCCATCTACATGTCATCACTAGGATCTGTCATTCAGGAACACGCTTTTTCCTATCACTGTTGTGCTGACGACACACAACTCTACCTCTCATTCCAACCAGAGGATCCGACGGTAGCTCATCCTACTTGACAGACATTTATTGCTGGATGAAGGCAAGAACCTTCAACTAAACCTTGTGAAGACAGAGCTGCTTGTGGTCCCGGCCAATTAAACACTACACCACAACTTCTCCATTCAGCTAGGTTTGTAATCCATAACTCCATCAAGGTCAGCCAGGAACCTTGGAGTTGTGATTGATGATCAATTGAACTTCACAGACCACATTGCTAGACCTGCCTGGTCCTGCAGATTTGCCTTATACAACATTAGGAGGATCAGGCCCTTCCTATCAGAGCATGCTCCAAAACTCCTTGTCCAAGCGCTTGCTCTATCCAGACTGGACTATTGTAATGCTCTTTCGGCAGTCCTTCCAGCATGCACTGTCAAACCTCTGCAACTGATCCAGAATACTGCAGCTAGAGTGGTCTTTAACGAGCCGAAGAGAGCACGCGTCACTCCTCTCCTCACAAACTTCCACTGGTTGCCAATTGACCTATGGCTAAGCCACGCCCCCTCCACTCACTCGGACAAACAGTCAACATTCGGTGACAGGCGCTATATTTAGTCATGTTGAAGAGGAGTGAAAA
Source organism: Gila orcuttii (assembly GCA_026230005.1). Lineage (NCBI taxonomy): Eukaryota > Metazoa > Chordata > Actinopteri > Cypriniformes > Leuciscidae > Gila > Gila orcuttii. The sequence continues at coordinate 12,185,998 of JAPDVR010000013.1, read as the reverse complement.
GGCTACATGTTTTGCTAAAAAAAACATGTAGCCCAGTTGTTTTGGTAGAAAGTTGTCTAAAATGTTGTGCTTCAATATGTAATTAATGGTTCATGATCAAATTAAATATGTACAGGTCTAAGTTGCATACGTTTCCAGGACAAGCCTTTTTATCATCTTTACCAAGAGTACCTCTCCGTTAGTTTGGTGCTACAGTATTTACATGAATCATTCAGCACAACATTGCTAACATTTGTTATCTCGGTTATGTACAGATACGTTAATAAGGCTAAGTGACATGATGTACAACGCAGCTAGAAGTTCTAATGTTAGGCTAACGTTAGCCTAACGTTACGTTAGAGATGCTAAAGATAACGTTCAAATACGTTGTTGACTTACCTTAGAACAGATGTAGACATCCTTGTTTTACTAGAACTGCCCGGTCCTGCAGATTTGCTTTGTACAACATTAGGAAGATCAGGCCCTTCCTATCAGAGCATGCTACACAACTCCTTGTTCAAGCGCTTGTTCTATCCAGACTGGACTATTGCAATGCTCTCCTGGCTGGTCTTCCAGCTTGCACGATCAAACCTCTGCAGCTAATCCAAAATGCTGCAGCTAGAGTGGTCTTTAACGAGCCGAAGAGAGCACACGTCACTCCTCTCCTCACAAAATTGCACTGGCTGCCAGTTGCAGCTCGCATCAAATTCAAGTCACTGACGCTTGCTTATAGAACAACCACTGGCTCTGTTCCCTTTTACCTAAACTCATTACAAGTGAACGTCGTCTTGTGGTGCCACGTCAAAGAGGCATAAGATCTCTTTTTCATACCTTTACCATGACTGTTCCCTGCTGGTGGAATGACCTACCCAACTCAACCAGAGCTGCTGAGTCCGTAGCCATTTTCAAGAAACGGTTGAAGACGCATCTCTTTCGGCAGCACTTGTTCCAGTAATACTAACACTTTCTCTTCCTTTCTATTATATATAATACATTTTTTTTTAAAAAAATTACAGGTTCTACGTTGGATTAAACTGTGAAAGGTTATAGCACTTACATTTTGTTGTCCTGCTGTTAGTTTAACTGCTTCTATGGTTCTCATTTGTAAGTTGCTTTGGATAAAAAGCGTCTGCTAAATGAATAAATGTAAATGTAAATGTTTAATTTATCCATGTTTAGTTGGTGTTGTGGTCTACCGCATAACTTAATCCAGAGCAGACACTTAACGTTATCTCAGTTGAGATGTGGCTTAATTGGGAAAGGGTAAAAAATACACACCGTCGCCCAGCCTCTTGGGATACCTAGTGTCGGAGTTGCATGTACTGCATGCACACCGTTTGACCATTTTAAACTTAAAATGACAAGAAAAAACATATAAAAACGAATGAAAACTGACTAACTGCAATGCATTTCAATGGACGTGGAAGCAGAGAATGTCCGAGTGTATTGGGAGCTATGCGCACTGTGATTGGCTCATGGCGTTTGGGGGCGTGGCTTAGCCATAGGTCAATTGCCGCTCGCATCAAATTCAAGGCACTGATGCTTGCCTACAGAACCACCACGGGCTCTGCTCCCTTTTACCTAAACTCATTACTCCAGACTTGCGTGTCAACCAGAAGCTTGCGTTCAGCAAGTGAACGTCGCCTTTGGTGCCATCTCAAAGAAGCACAAAATCACTTTCACGGACCTTCACCTTGACAGTTCCCTGCTGGTGGAATGACCTGTCTAACTCAATCAGAGCTGCTGAGTCCGTAGCAATTTTCAAGAAACGACTGAAGACGTTTTCTTTTTCGGCTAAACTCGGCTAAACCCCAAACTGGGAAGGGTCACATCACTTACATATTGTTGTCCTATTGGTAGTTTAAATGCTTCTATTGCTCTCGTCATTTGTAAGTTGCTTTGGATAAAATTCTGCTAAATTATTAAATGTAAATGTAAATGCACACCAAGCAGGAAAACAGCTAGTTTATTTTACTGTAACCTTTGTGCTTTCTCCACGTGCTGCTTCTCTGTGGTGTCTGCATCCCTTTCCTCGTCTAATTACTTCTTTTTTTTTTATTCTTTCTTGATGCAAATGATTCTAGTATACATGCTCCAATTCAATGTTGAAAATATCTGTCTTTTTACCTCCAGGCCAGAATGTGTGACACCCTCTAGCACCTTGCTCGCCGATTCTCTTTGTGACCATTGGACCAAGCTCAGTGCCGCAGAGAGGTAATGGCAAAATATCTATCTAATCTGAGCCAGTATCAATGCCTCCTCTCCTTCTCCTCCAGGTTTCTGCTGTTAAAATCACTTACTACCAAAAGAAGGTTATTAGCACTTTGGACACCCGCAAATTATTCACATTATTCTCCTCTCTCCTTTGTCTTCCCACTAACTCTCTGACTACTGATGACTTTGCCACATTTTTCACTGATAAGGTAATGACCATCAGGGACCAGTGCTGTACAACACACATCCACAACCAACCCCCACCTTTCATTCTTTTGTCCTCTCACAGTCTAATGTGTCTATATTATTTAATTTCAGCTGTCCAAAACATACAGCCTATCCCTTACACATAGGCCCATATTTCCTAAACAGGTCAAATTAGCGTAAGAGAGTAATTCCAAAATACCGCCGATGGGAGTGAAAAGTTCTGTGTGTGTTCTACTGATGACACGCAAATTAAAGAACACAGACACAGCCGGATCATTTGCATAATGACCAACACAATCTACCAAGAGCAGCACAAACTACTGCCTGGTTTAAGACATGCTTTTTTGGGCAGTAAATAATGCGCAAATACCGGTAAACTGACAAGCACCAACCTTAGTAAATCACCTTGCATGATTCATTTAAATACTCTCCTACCATCAATTTTGTGTCTGAAAGGGAAACTCCTATAAATGCATATGTAACAAGGTCAGCCTTGTTAGAAATGACATTAGCCATTTTTGAATCAATTAGTCTATGTTCAATGTTCAGATATTATTATTTTAAGAAATGTGAAGCATTCTAGCTAGGTGTGTGCACGAATATTCGAATTTTCGAATATTCGATCTTTAATTATTATTCGAAAAATAAAATACTATTAGAATTTTACTACGTTGCTTTGCTGGACGTAAATGCCAAGGGGGTAATCCATCAGCTGGAAACTGAAGCCTCGCGGGGGCCGCCATTGTAGCAGAACTTCACCTGCTGTTAGCATTCCATTGACTCCCATTCATTTTGGCGTCACTTTGACAGCGAATAACTTTACATCTGAGGCGTCCAAAGACTTCATTTGTCCATTATTTATTTCTAAAGAAACACGACAATGTATAAAAGGCTCCATTACTTTGTATCTTACGTTATGGCCCCGTAGAAGCAGTTTTTGTAAAAATAGGCTAACGATTGCGTCATAACCACGCGACTTTCTGTCGCACAATAGAGAAATTACTGTATAGACAGGAGGAGAAGCTCGCAGGCAATCTTTTACTGTCTATGAGGCAATCGGGGGGACATAAAGGCATAAAGTCAAGGGAGAAGCCCATAGATAGAGAGTCCATAAAAGCAATAGGAAAACATATTTAAGCAACGTTTTTGAGGAATTAGGTGATTCAGATTTGTCTTGGCACAGCTACTAGAAGATTGACTGTCGTCAAGCTCAGTTTGAGCCTGCGCAGTACGCTCAGCCATCAGGAAGTGAGTGCTTTAATCGGGCTTCAGTTTTCTCCGTTGAAATCAAGGGTGTCGCTGTGTCTTTTCATTTCTTTTACTGTCTATGGTAAATGCAGTGAGTCCATGATAAATCCCAAGCACTAACTCAGTTATAATTAAATACACTGGGTGGCGCTGTGAGCCACTGTAGTCACTTGGACTATTTTAACGATGTCTTTAATAACTTTTCGGGGAACAAGTGTCAATCCCTTAAGAAGCCTATGGAGGAGTGATCAAGCTCTCAGATTTAATCAAAAATATCTTAATTCGTGTTCCGAAGATGAACGAAGGTCTTACGGGGTTGGAACAACATGAGGGTGAGTAAATACTGACAGAATTTTCATTTTTGGGTGAACCATCCCTTTAAACTTAAAAAAAAATGTCTTTTTCGTTAAACACTTTTAAATAAACGAATATTCGATTTTTATGAGCTTGAATATTTGAATAAAATATTTTTGAAAAATGCCCATCCCTAATTATAGCTCATCTTTTGTGTCCTGTTCTGTGAAAGCTATGTGTGGAGGAAGGGGAAGGGTGTGCTTTTCTGAATGTGTTTCTTCTATCTATTTGCCTACATTGTTTTGAACTACGCTGTCTTTTGCAGTGTGTTCATTGTCAAACTTTTAAAATTAGTTTGTTTAATTATTAAAATCACCATTATTTTCTATGAAAAAGTTAATAATTGTATTTTATTAACAAAATATTTTAGTTGGTTATATTTTAGTTATATTTTAGTCTTGTATATTTATTTGTATTATTTTTTATTAGATCAGATAACATTGTAAGCAGTCATATGTCATGTTACAATGTTCCCCACATATGGGTCATGTTGTCACATTTCACATCCATTATTTTGGGGTAAATAAAGTAAAAAGTATAAACTGTAACAAGGCCACATAATTGTACTAGACATGTGTGAAATTAATGTGGGGGGGGATAAATACTTTGAATCCCAAGTGGATTTACACAAACTGAGAAAGTCTAAATGTGTCAGGTTGTGCCCAACTCTCCCCTACATACATGTAACATGTAGTCTGGAAAAAACAATATATCAAATGCTCTAAAGTTGAACAAAGACAAAGACAACAGATGAAAAACTGCCATGTTGCTCATGGTCATGGAAGCCTTGGCTAAGAAATGTTCCATCATTACAGTCTCTCTTTAGAAGAGCTACATGTGGGTTATTCAGGCTTTATTGTGATTCTAGCATACTGATCCATCAGCAGGCTATTGTTTATCAAACACTGCATTTTTATAAGGCGTCCCTGTTATAGTTCACACATTGCAGTTTGTCTAATCAATCTGGCAACTGCTGTTGATGGTCCCAGGGCGCTATCCACTGTCCCCTGTCAGACGGATGAATGATGGGGAAAACGAGGTTACCAGGAACATCTTCAATCAAGCATTTTTTGAGGCCAGAGTAAAAGGCTGCTGCAAACCTCATTCGTGCTTATGCATATTCAAACTAGCAAAATGTTGCACCAAGTTTGGCCCCAAAAGACATCAGTTCTGACATGTCTCGCAACTGATTGAGACATGCAATGAGTGAATTTTGCTGTCCATTTTAAACAAAAGTAAATTTTGGTGGTATTGAAAAGAACAACTGGGTCATTATCACATCATGGAAGAAAGTCAGATGGGTTTAGAACATGATTTTGATATCACATTATACAAACTGCATGCTATGAATCCTTAGTTAAGCATTAGTAAATAGTTAATTCATCATTTATAAAGCATTAAAATAGGCATTAATAAGAAGTTTATAAATACAGATACAAATGCTTTATTCTTTATTAATAAGCATATCTATAATGTGTTTAATAATTGTATTTTCATACTTTATTAATGACCAATTTATCATGTCTAAATTATTACATTATTACAAACCAGTTATTTAGGAGTTGTCAGTGGTTCATAACATCATTTAGAAAGGGCAAGTAAATGATTAATAAACTATTTAAATGTACATTTATATATCTTGACATATAGTAATAGTTACTCAGTGTATTAACACATGCTTTATTAACATGTATTCCTACTGTAATTCATGATTAATTCAGGTAGTTATAAAACATTTAGTAGATGTCAGGTAACTATTTTTGTGAGCTCATCTTAGGTGAGAACTATTTATGCCCCGTAAAGCTTTTACAAAGGAGATTTAAAGCAATCATTGCATGCTTGGCCTTTTATGTTGCAATTCAGAGAGCCGGAGATTTGAATTTGTTGAATTTTTTAGCTTAAATGAAGCAAAATTCCATTAGTATGTGCAACTCCCTCATCTGATGGATGTGAGTATGATGGCCTGCCATTTCAAAACACAAGCTAGATTTTTTTCTTTATTCTGTGTTGTGAATTATGGTGCATGAAATAAAGCATGCGGGTCTGAGACAAAAGAAATAGGCGGAGGTTGAAAATAAAACCGAATGGATGGGTGCATGAAATACAGTGCAAAAAGATTTCTGTAACATCTAGAAAAGAACAGAACAATAGATTGAAAGGAGGCAGAGCCAAAAATGCTGCAAGAGACGGAGACAAAGCGAGGCAGAGAGAGAAATGGAAATAAAAGCCATGACGAGAAGGATAGCAAAGCTAGGAAAGAGGGAGGAGAACGGGGAAGCTGCAGGGCTAAATCGATAGCGTGTGGCGTACCAGGCCGCGCTGCCGTGGGCCGTGTTGTCAAGGTGACAGAGAAGCTCCAAGGTCTGCGGGTTGTTTGATGAATCGTCGGGGGACTCGTGGCTTCCTGATTCCCATTCCGGGGGCATCCTCCACACCGCCGCACATGTGAGCACACGACTCTCAGACGCTGCCGGACAGGAGACACACACACAACACACTGTCAGAGTCTCACATAAGCATGCATATACACAAAACACGCTTAAAAACACATGCATGACATATTCAGTTCAGTTGTAATTTGAAAATAAAATAAAATGCACACCCATCTTCGATATAAATCATGTGAATAAATTTGATCGTATTATTGGAGGGTTAATGTATGGGTAATGATTATAGTTTGTTTCTAATGTATTGTTCCTCTCTGGATTGTCTTCCAGCAGCACATGCCATAAGCATAATAAGCCATAATATGCCATAAGCATGCAAATACACAAAACACGCTTAAAAACACATGCACAACAGCTTCAGCTCAAATGTAATCTGAAGAACACTGAGTGCAGAACAACCAAAATAAAATAAAAATGCACACCATCACCTATATAAATCATGTGAATAAATGTGGACATATTGGAGGGTTAATGTACTATTAGGTAATAATTTTGGTTAGTTTCTCTGGGTTGTCTTCCAGCAGCACATACCCTGATGTGCAGTTTTGTTCTCTGAGAAGCGTATACTGCCTCTGGAGGCCAGATCAATCATAGTGCTTTTCATTTCACACACTCATCTTTCAGATTGGTGAAGATCAGTATATATACAGTACCTGTCAAAAGTTTGGAAAATTACAAGTTCTTAATGTTTCTCAGAGAAGTCTCTTCTGCTCACCATGGCAGCATTTATTTAAGAAAAAATGCAGTAAAAGCAGTCATGCAGCTGTTTTCTATGTGAAAATATTTTGAAATGTAGGCTACTTTATTCCTGTGATCAAAGCTGTATTGTCAGCATCATTACTCCAGTCTTCAGTGTCACATGATCATTCAGAAATCATTCTAATATGATGATTTGATACTCAAGAAACATTTCTGACTATTATTATCAATGTTGAAAACAGTTTGTGCTGCTTAATACTTTTGTGGAAATGATTCCATTCAAATATTTGTGGTAGGATTAAAAAAAAAGAGAGAAATACATTTTTTTGTTGTTAATTTATAATGCTAAAAAGATTTCCATTTAATAAATGCTTTAATAAATGTAATGAATAAATGTAAAAAATGCAAATAAATTCTGTTCTTTTGAAATGTCTATTCATAAAAGAATCCTGAAAACAAATCACCATTTACACAAAATTATGAAGCAGCACAACTGTTTTCAACATTGATAATAATAATAATAATAATAATAATAATAATAATAATAATAATTTTTTTTCAGAGGAGAAAATCATCATATTAGAATTATTTCTGAAAGATCATGTGACACTGAAGACTGGAGTAATGATGCTGAAAATTCAGCTTTGATCACAGGAATAAATTACATTTTAAATCATATTCAAAATAGAAAAGTTATTTTGATTTGCAATAATATTTCGCAATATTACTGTTTTTATTGTAGGCTATTTTGATCAAATAAATGCAGCCTTGCTGAGCAGATGAGACTTCTATCAAATTTCCAAACTTTTGACAGGTATCAGGTTCTTACAAACACTGATCACTAAATGACAGATTTGGAAATATTGAAATGACCATAAATCAATTACATTATAAAATAAAAAGGTTTGATTTGTTAACAGTAGTTAACATGAACTAACAATAAAAAATCATTTTAAAGCAAATATTAATTTTAGTTAGGCTAGTTCATTTCAACATTTAATAATACATTATTAAAATTAAAAGTTTTATCAGTTACTATTATTTTATGGACCTGAGCTGACCTGAACAGTTGTGTGTTTTATTAAGTAATGTTAAAGAAAGAATAAATACTGTAACAAATGAAATGCTCATTGTTAGTTAATGGTAGTTACTGCATTAATCAACATTAACTAATGGGATCTTATTGTAAAGTGTAATCAGGAAATAAGCAATTAGAAGCCAGTCAGTGAGTGAGTGAGTGAGTGAATGAGTGAATGAGTGAGTGAGTGAGTCAGTCAGTCAGTGAAGGAGTGAGTGAGTGAGTCAGTAAGTTAGTCAGTGAGTGAGTGAGTGAGTCAGTGAGTGAGTGAGTGAGTGAGTCAGTGAGTGAGTGAGTGAGTGAGTCAGTGAGTGAGTGAGTGAGTCAGTGAGTGAGTGAGTCAGTGAGTGAGCGAGCGAGTAAGTGAGTGAGTGAGTGAGGGAGTGAGTCAGTGAGTGAGTGAGTCAGCGAGTGAGTGAGTCAGTAAGTTAGTGAGTGAGTGAGTCAGTGAGTGAGTGAGTGATTGAGTGAGTGAGTGAGTGAGTGAGCGAATCAGTGAGTGAGTGAGTGAGTCAGAATGAGTGTTCTTGCTTCCTCTGGTGTAATGGGCGCTTTGGGTGATGTCCAGAAATGCACATCAGCACTTTCTGCATCAGCCAAAAAGTATACTGCTAGTTATGGGTTACAGATAAAACCTTTAGGCAATACTTACACATTTACAACAACATATGGTTTGTGCATTCTCTGAAGTATTTTTTTAAAAGTTTATTACTCATCCTGTATAAAAAAATGAAATAAAAAAAAAAAACCCTGCCACTTGTGGTTGCCATAAATTCACTATATTCACTTATAACCGTATTTCATTAAGTGATACAATATTCAAGGTTTCAAGGGAGGATTATTGTCATTCCGAGACATGACGTACATGAAAGGAACAAAACTATATGTACTGAGGTCCCGGTGCCAACAACTAAGAATAAAACACTAAATAGCAGAAAAAAACTAAACAAAAAAAACAAAACAATAGCACAATACAATCTCAAATTAGGCAAAACAAAAAACAGTAGAAGTACATAAGTTATTAATATAAAAACGTTATTGCAAAACTTTTACAACTTTTACAAAAAAACTGCATTTACACTATACAAATGGTGAAACAACCTGTAAAAGCTTATGCAGAAACGGTGCGATTTGCAATGATAATATAATCTTTTGCTTTCTGCACCATCTTTGTCTGAGCCTTTGTCCTCCATTGCACTATTGAAAAGAGTCATGTGATCGTATTCGAGTTAACGTCCTTCGCCACTGTCGCTTTTTCAATGAAGTACGACTCGTATTGACTGGGAATATCCGATCTGTCCGCTTACATGGCAGATGCAGATGCACATATCTGATTCACATCAGATTTAATTCTACATGAATGAGGCCTGAAACCAATCTGAGAGTATTGGAACCCATCCAGCTTTTTTCTTGCTTACACAATTGTGGGTCATATCCAATCTGTGTCACATGGGAGCAAAAAAAAAATCAGAATTTAACCATGTAATGTAAATGCGGCCTAAGTCTAACAGCTTCTGAGAAGATTTCCGAGTATGGTTGTTCTTGCCCTGATGCTACGCAGCCATCTTCTTGAGTGAAGGGGGGTAAACCATCTATGAGAAGGGGTTGTAGAGTCCTTAATGATCCTGGGAGCCCTATTCCTGCATCTGCTTATGTAGATGTCTTCCACTGTTGGGAAACAGCTGCCAGTGATCTTCTGCAGCAGAGCAGTTTCCATACCATACATGTTGTAAGGATGCTCTCCACAGCACACCTATAAAAATAATGTGAGGACTGTTGTTCCCAGGCCAGCCCGCTTGAGCCTCCTCAAGAAGCACAGGCGTTGATAGGCCTTCTTTATTAGGCTGACAGAGTTGGTGTGCTAGGTGAGGTCATTGTTGATGTGTACCCGCAAGTATTTAAAACTGGAAACGACCTCAACAGCTGCTCATCAACTACCAAAATCTGCTTTTTACTTTAAAGGGTTAGTTCACCCAAAAATGAAAATTAGCCCATGAATTATTCCCCGTGAAGCCATCCTAGGTGTATATGACATTCTTCTTTCAGCCGAACACAATCAGAGTTATAAAAAAAGGCTTTCTGAAGCGAAGCTATGCGTTTGTGAAAGGAAAATACCCATATTTAAAACGTTATAATCTATAATCACTGGCTTCCTACAGACGGCCGTACGCATAGATTTACGGTGGAAGACTAACTAACACACAAAGTAATGATGAATGCGGAAGCTCAGAGGAGAGAGCAAAACAAAATACCAGTTGCGAATTAGAAATTTTGATCTGTTTGTTGCACAGCCCTATTTGTTTAAATTGCGAGAGGCGTCTAAGCTTACGATACTCCTACATCCTATGTCATACCACGGGTTACTCTTGTGGTGCAAGTCGACTTGCGTAGTATGCATACGGTCGTGTGGCGGAAGCTAGTTATTTTAGATTATAAAGTTATAATTATGGGTATTTTTCTTATAAACATCCATGGCTTCATTTCAGAAGGCCGTTGTTAACCCCCCGGAGCCGTGTGGAGTATTTTTATATTGGATGGATGCATTTTTGTGGGCTTCAAATTTTCACCAGCCATTCACTCCCATTATAAACTTGGATTAGCCAGGATATTTTTTAATACAACGCCAATTTTATTTGTCTGAAAGATGAATGTCATATACACCTAGGATGGCTTGAGGGTGAGTAAATCATGGGGTAATTTTTTACTATCCCTTTAATATGACAGATAATAATACAAGTGGTGCCATAGAAAGCCAAATCATGCTAAATCTGAGTTCATCGTAAGTGGTCTGTCGTTAAAACATGGCAAACAATCTAATTTTTAGATGGTGCACAAAGACAAAACACCATCAAGATAACATACTGTAAACAACACTCAAATAATGCAATAAACATGTGCTTGTAACATGTATGCTACACAAAGTCGTGGAAGGCATCTTTTTCTGCCCGAAAATGCTCTTGCTCTGCTTTCACAACACTCGATGGCAGGGTGGCCAAAGGGTACGTGGAGGTCCCCCAGGTGGAGCATGCAGCTGAAATGCAGTTATGCCCGCAAAGTGCTGCCCACGTCTCCCAAAAAAATCACTGCGCGGTCCCTTGGGTAGACAATGTCCACACTTGTGGTCCAGGAGCGCAATCTCTGGCTGAATCGGGCCAAGTGGAGACTCCTGTGTTGAGTTTGTTTTTTTGTTCTGCCACTAGCACCACGGTACCCACATTTTCAACAAAAGAGCAATTTCCTCAATATCTGGGTCCCAAGAGGGCGCAGCTAACAGTGAGCGACACTATGCCTTGCCACTCTCAGTCCACTCTTCTATCGCCAGTAGGCAGGAGTCTGCGCTTCGAGGACACAACACCTTCTCGCGCGTCTCCTGCCATTCCCTCACGGGAACCGTGGAGCAGGTACGTGTTGGATCGCAAACTCAGACTTCACTCCGGGACGCTATGCCTTCCGGGTCGGGTCCCTGTCCTCCACCTCGCTGCCCCACCGCGGGTACGCCTGTGGTCCCACTGGTCCCGCTTGCTCGGGGTCTGGGAGCCTGGCGCCCTTGCTCCTCTACAGGAGGTGGGTGTTCGCATTCTCAACTATCTCGACGACTGGCTCATCCTGGCTCACTCGCGAGATCAGTTGTGCGAACACAGGGACTCAGATACCTCAGCCATCTGGGGGTTTCGGGTCAACTGGGAAAAGAGCAAACTCTCCCCCTGCAGAGTATCTCTTTTCTTGGTATGGAGTTGGACCATGACAGCACGTCTCACTAGTGAGCGGGCTCAGTCCGTGCTGAACTGCTTGAACTCATTCAACGGCAGGACAGCGGTTCCACTGAAACTGTTTTAGAGGCTCTTGGGGCATATGGCATGGCAGGCCCGCATCATTCGATATGCAGCGAATCAACATAAGATCAGTTTTACTTTAAGTACATGCAAAAATAATAAGAAGAAATGAAGCGAAAAGAATTGAAGATCTGTCTTTGAGATTTCTGAAACTTAGAGTATTTAATTATGAGGAACTTTTACTTTTACTCAGTACATTTAAAGCATATTATCTGAGTTTTGACTTCACTGCAGAAAAAAATAACCTGCTATTATTACAAAATTAAGTACTGAAATATTGAAGTAAATTATTTGCTGCCTCATTCTGTAACCTTCTGGGTGGTTGTTGAAAGCACACACGACGAAGATGAGGTGAAACACAAACTTTACTGGTTAAGTTCAGGCAGAACAGAAACAACCACATCTAACATTAACGAGAACCGACAAGGGACTGAACATAACGGGGAATATAAATACACAGGATGAAATGAGGAAACTAACTAGACACAGGTGGAGGAACATTAACTAATCAGGGACTAAGAAGAACAGGTGCAGACAAGACAGAACATAATTTTGACACATTCTATTAAGATAATACACGTAAGACCAGTTTTACTGTACATACAAAATGAAAAGAAGTGAAGATCTGTCTTCAGTATTTACAGGATTATTGAAATTCCACATCCACCACTGCTTAACTGTGATGAAAATCACTGCAATACACAGTCACAAACGGCTTATTGCTTTTCTAAAATGACTGTAACAGCAATAAAAGACACAATTTTTTTAAAAATAGTTACATTTTGGTATGTAAATAGTTACAGTTAGAGTTAATGTATAGTGTAATATTCACTAATCCACTAATGAAGCTCAGTAGATTTCATTCTGCAGTTCTTTTTTCCTAGTAAAGCTGTTGAAATGCCTGTCACTGGTGTAGTGGAGCACACGCATATGGTAGCATCGATCAGCGCGGTTCTCAGATCAGATAATTCAGCGCTCAGCGCAGCATAAGGTGGCGGGCGGGGGTGATGATCGAGCCAGACTCTGTGCCGCCCGGCTACTCCATTAGCTTGAATGTCACGGTAATTACATTCCTCTTTTGAACTCCACTATGACATCTTGCACATTGGCCTCATCATAATGAAGATCGAAGGAGAAATGAAAAAAAAAAAAAATCCCCATTTTCACTCAGAAAAGAAATGTTCCCCCCTATGAGAACTGTCAGTAACCAGCCACGGGCGTCAGTCTTATAAACACGGATTTAATTAAAATTTTCACTTTCAATTGTTTCGTCATGTTTGTGTACGATTTTTAATTGCCTCGAGGCGAGTGCAAGAATGTGTCATATATTGCATTAACAGCCTGTGTGACATGACTGTGTGATTGAACTCACAGCATATAACCACATATAAAGTACAGTCTTTTGTGAACTGTCACCCACGAAGCCAAATTATTAACAAACAGAAAATCAAGTACAAAGCACTTGTAGCGGAAGAAAGCAGTGGAATCGTAAATGAAACATTATGTGCACAACTTGTGAGTATTTTAAGACAAGAATCCAAATCAAACCATTTTAAGACATCACAGTCATGCTTGTGATAAAAAGGCTGCTCTAAACGTAGACAGCAAAATCAAGCTGCCATATAAGATATCATGTTTGATCAAAACATAAAAAAGTGAATACAGTTCATTTTGAATTTAAAGAGGACCTATTATGCTTTTTACATGTTCACCTTTCTTTAGTGTATAATGTTGATAATCATGAAAAATCATGAGTTATTCTCTATATCAGTGTCACGGTTTCTGAACTCCTGAAACGCCTCCATTGTAGTCTTGAGTTTCTTCCGGGAACAAACACGTCACAATATTCCTCATTTAAATAATTAATTTCCAGAATAAAGGGGCGGGGCCTGGTTGAGTTATTTAGTAGTGTGTTAAACTGGCGGTTATGGTAAGGGGCGGGACATTTCCCAAACACACTCGAAGCACTCGACCAATCACAACACATCTCTCCAGCTGACCAATCAGAGCACACTGTGCTTTTTAGAGGGAGGGGCTTCATAGAGACAGGAACTAAACAGAGCGTGACTGACAGACTGGGAAGAGAAGAGCTGCAACAATGGAGAAAATGGGAAAAATAATGTGTTTTTTTTACATTCAAGCATGAAAACCTGTTCTAGTGGAGCCCAAAAACAAAATCAAGACTTTGTAGAAGGGCAAAATATGTCCTCTTTAGGAGTTCAAACATGTCTGTCTCTTGCAAGTTTTCCTACACTTTAAAAAAATAAAAGTTTATAAAAGGGTGTTTTCACAGAAATGCCATAGTAGAAATATTTTTGGTTCCCCAAAATAACTTTCAGAGAGCAGTTGTTAAAATAAACATGTTTTTCTTAGTGATAATAACTTTTTAATAATCTATAGAACTATAGAGAACCTTTTGAGCATTTGAAAGGTTCCGTGGATGTTAAACTTTCTTCATGAATCCACAGATGCAAATAATGATATAATAATAATGCCAAGTGTAGTGTAGTTTGAGTGTAGTCAGTTGAGTGTAGTCATTTCTATTATCGGTAGCTCAAAGTGAACAAATATAGGCAGCCTTAAAACACAAACTATGTGTCTACATGTTGTGAGAGGAAGAGAAAGACTCACTCTTGTTGTAGCAGGTGGTCAGCACTGCCTTGTCTGCAGGGCTGCCGCTGATGTGCCATATCTCACCAGCATCGTGCAGGAGCACACTCTTATTAATCATATTATTCTCATCATCAAAGTCAATGATGTGAATCTGCGGACGAGAAAAAGAAAAGCACAGCTTTGAGGAGAGCGTCCTGATGGCAGTTAAAAGAGCTGGGACTTCACTCGCAGATATTTACTTTAATATGACAGGAAATGAAATCTCAAACACCTTTTAACTTCACACACTCCTGACACTGATTTCCCAGCTTTTATTTCAACTTTGAAGTGACTGCGTCTTTTGAACTCATGTTAGATGCATAAAAGTTACGCAAAGCATCACACATGTGAAGAGTTATTATTTTACTGAGAGACCACATGTGCACTGTGAGTAATATTCTGCAGAGATTAAAGCTACAATATGTAATTTTTTTTCACCGCTAGGGGTCTGTGGTGATCAGGACGAGGCCGAGGGGCGTGAGAGACGCACCGGTCTCGTATCTCTCACGGAGGAGAGGAAGCATAAAAGGAGGAGCGAAGACAGTGGAGATCGAGAGAGGCCAGGCCTGGATTTATGTTGTGTTGTTTATGTTTTATTATGTGACAGCAGTCGTCCCTCCAGCACCCAGGCGGCCGGCAGCAAGCTCGACCATCCCCCCGGCAACTCACTCGAGCGTCCATGGCAACGGACTCTGCTCACCATGCTCGATGGCACCGCGGATTCCCCACAGCGGCGAGGGCTCTCTGACAGCGTGTTCCTCCTTTCCCGGGTTTCGGCACCAGTGTAACGCAGTTCAGATGTTAAGGGAAGAAGGAGGCAGGATCCGGCGAACATTCAAAGACTTTAATACCAAAAATAAATAAAATTCAAAATGAAAGTAAAGACGGCAGCCCCTCACGGACGACTGCTGTCACATATAACAAAACAAACACAACACAAGTACAGGCCTGTCCTCTCTCGATCTCCACTGTTGTCGCTCCTCCTTTTATGCTTCCGTTCCTGCGGAAGATACGAGACGGCTCATCAGTAATCACGCCACCGGCCTCGTGCCGCTCTCTCACGGCCCTCGGGCTCGGCCTCGTCCTGCTCGCCAGCGTGAGCGTGCCGCTAGACGTAACGCGGTTGTCCACGTCTGTCGCCATGGTTACTATGGCAGTACGAGCGGAAACCAGGGATAACGCGGATATTACGTCATTGACAGGCGACAAGTGAACAGGGACGAGCCATTATTTAAAATAGGAATTTCTCTGAAATTAAAAATCTTTGGAAACTTTTGGAATATTGTAAGTACACAACTGCAGGAAATATATCACACTGTGCAAGTGATTTTTGGATATTTTATTACATTATTGTACCTTTAAGTAAATTTCATCATGTGCAAAATGTAATTGTGTACACATCACAAAATCCTCTTCGAAATCAGAAATACTTCCAATCTGTGTTTTTGTCCTGATTTTCACTAAAAGTATCTAAACATCTTTAAAACAAGATAAATTCACTGGGGAGGCCAAAGTTCTAAATAGATATCTTGAATATTTTATTTGGATAAATACATTTATAATCTTGAGCTTAGATTATTTAGATAAACATTATTTTTCTTTTTAAGAAATTGAGTGACATTTCAAGTATTATATATTGTATATATGCAAGATTTTAAAGCAGTAGAGTATGCAACAACATCAAGATAAACAATCGAGATTTGCTTGATTCAGGAAATATTAAATGTGAAACCTATACGATTATATTAAAAGATTTTACTGATTTAGTGATTTTATTTTACCTAGTTTACACTTAAAAAATATCTAAATGTATTCAATTAAAGCAAGTTTCACCATGAATACATAAAGTCTTATATTTTCAAAGAGTCTTTCTAATTTCAAGATGTCTGTTACTTTGAAATGTATACATTTCAAGCATAAATCTCACGTCTTATTTTATTAAGCATTTTGTCATTGTTATATAGTTGTTATATTGTATTTTGTGTTTGATGTGTATGGTAGAAATAGAATATTGCTTATGTAAGAATGATTCTCCACCTATACTGATTTTAATATATGAATGGCATATTAACTAGCTGTATGCAAAACTAGACCAAAAGGTATTTGTCTTGCTGACCACTGACGTGAGCATGTTAGTCTGAGAAAAAGAGAGCGCATGCATACGTCAGGGCATCTCTGCCTTTCAGGCTCCTGTAAGTTGGATAGAAAGCCATTAACCTTGGGTTGGACTGCACTGAAGGAGAATTATTAGGCAACGTTATAATTTTATGGAAGAAAGCAATACAAATAAATTCCAATGGCTGGACAGGATAATTGGAGGCGTTGGAAGGTTCTGTAATGAGTGCTGGGGTTGGAGAGACTTGCTCGTGATTTATCAGCCTGTGCTGTACTGATGCTGAGTGAATTATCACATGGGCCTCGTCTCTTGCCGTAGTCATTACGTGAAGGAGGGGTCAGGGGCTCAGGTAGGGAATGGCCTCCACTTTAGGTTCATTCATGCTTAGGACGTTGGTAAAGTGTCATATCAGTAATGACACACAGGCCTCAGTGTGTCTCTCTGCTGCTCGAGGGCTGAAGGAAATGACCTGCTGTAGAGTACGTTTATAAAGCCGAAGTCTTTTTTAAACACAGCAAATAATCATTTTCTTACCATACTAATAATTTTGATACTGTATATGCTTAAAAGAAGAAAAAAATAATTATTTAACAGTTGCCAAGTGAGAAAATCATCTTAAAGACAGTTGTGCTCATAAGCTATATGCTAAATATGCAAAATGCTTGTCATTTTTAAAAATTAGAATAATATAATTAAGTTTTTTTTTATTGAGTGCATCCCTGCCCAGATGAAGCTATGATATTTCACAGATACTTTAGAAAATACGACTGAATTTACACAAATTATGCAGTTCAACAGTTGACATACATATCCTCCTTAATATTCTTTTATGACAGCTCTGGTCTGGTTTGTCCTGACCAGTGAAGCCACCCACAAATATCCTCCAGGTCATGAAAGTGCAAGTTTTACAGCACTCATACGTAAAGATTATAAAGGGCTGCAAAAGCCAGGAGTCAACAAACAATATTAAATGATCAGTTAGTTTGTACAAAAGGAAAACAAAAGAAGACATCTTGAAGAATGAAAGTCAATGGGTTCCAGTGATGTTTTGGACCCCACTGAGTTTCATTGTATGGACAAAAACAGTTGAAACATCAAAATATCTTCCTTCATGTTCCACAGGAAAATAAAGTCAAACAGATTTGGATGTGGAACAACATGTGTGACTAAATTAATTTATTTTTGCCATATTTAATTTTTTCCCTTTTTATAACCAAGGTAATGTAAATGTTTGAACAGGGTCATTTGCATAATTTCAGTTACTACTTTATCTAGAATATACTGTATGCTATTCAGTTTCATTGGAGAAAATAATACATGATCTTATGTATTTATCTTATTTATCTTATTTATTAGTAACCTTTATTTTTCTATTTTCTATATTTTTCTAATGTATGATCTTATTTATTATTAATCTTACTAATCTTATTGTTTATCTTATTGTTTGTCATTTCATTATCTTGTTTATCTATTATTTTATTGATTATATTTAATAATTATTTATTTTATAACTTTATTTATATTATTATAATTATTATTATCTTATATATTTTTTTTTTCTTAATTTATTATTTTGTCTTCTTATTTTAAAAAAATGCTAAACATCTTAAAGATTATTCAATTAGTATATAAACAGTTTATGATGAGAACAACTCTATAATCTGAAAGCAAAAAAGAATAGTCTAAAAATTGTTATTTTTTTTTTTTTTATTATTTATTTATTTTTTTTTATTTAACAATCAGGCATACATACAAACAAACCAACATAGTGCAGTAGTGAGCAATCTTGTAAATCCATACTTCCAGCAGTGACAAGAGTGATTTAAGTGTTTAAGTGTGTATGTGTGCGGGTGTGAGTGTGGTTATGTGTATGTGTGTGTATGCGTAAACAAAGTAACCGTTTATTATGTATTACCATTGTCATTACCATCACCATCCCACTTCCCACTACCACCATATTGCCAATATTGTGTTGGTAGATTTTTTACTTCCATCCTTCCTCCTATGTAATAATTGCCATTGTCAATCCTGCATAAAATACGATATAATAAGATAATATAATATAAGATAATATAAGATAACCTTCCCCCTCATCTCATCAGTCCATATCTTTTCCTATTTTTTTTTTTTTTTTTTTTTTTTAATTTTTAATTTTTTTTTTTGTGTGTTATGTGTGTTATGTGCAATGTCTAAGGTGCATTAAAATAGGGAGTACAGTGCGAGAGTGTCTCAAATTGGGACAGAGATGCTGTCCCGTTGAAACCACTTCTCGCCTGTCTAGCCTGCCTTGGTGTTTGTGAGGTTTTTCCATACATCCTTAATCCTTCTTTTTTTTTTTTTTTTTTTTTTTATTCTATGTTGTGGTGCATTAAAAACCCATGAAGAGATAAGGGGGAAGCTATTGCACTAGTGATGACAATGATATCTAATTCTAAAACAGCATTGACAATGGCAATATTGATGATGATAATAATAATAATAATATTAATAATAATAATAAATGACAATGATGATGGCAGTGGTGATCATAACGGTAAGAGCAAAAGACAGCAACAACAGTAGTTACAACAATGAAACAACAAAAAAAAAAAAAAAAAAAAAAAAAAAAGTGAAAATAGTAATCATAACAGTAACAGTAAAGATAGCAATAACAATGATGACAGAAACAAGTTTAAACAACTAATATGAATATTCGTGGGTTGAGTAAGAAGGTGAGAGAAGTCAGAGTTGAAAACAGAGAAAGGATTCATAGCTGTAAGAGGTCAGAAAGTGTTGGACGGCAGGGATCAGTTTCAGATGTGTTATTATGAAGGGGAGATGCGAATTCCATTGCCATGAAGTCTGTTATAAGATTTTTCCAGATGTTAATGTGTAATTTATTTCTGGTTTTCCAGTTCATGAGGATAGTTTTCTTGGCGATGGCTAGAGCTGTGAGGAGTATTTTAGAGTTTATGGTTTTATCAGTTATTATTGTGAGGTCCCCCAGCAAGCAAAGGGAAGGCGACATTGGGATGTGGCAGCCAACTATAGTTGATAGTGCCTGTGTGACCTCTTCCCAAAAGTGTTTGATTGGAGTGCAGTGCCAGGTTGCATGAATGTATGTATCTGCAGAATTTTGATTGCAATGTGTGCAAATTTCTGATGTGAATCCCATTTTAGCTAATCTATTGCCCGTGTAATGCGTTCTGTGAAGTATTTTGTATTGTATTAACTGAAGATTCGAATTTTTGTACATGTGATAGATGTTTTTACAGATTTGGGTCCAGAAGTTGGCATCAGGGGCTATTGATAGATCGTTTTCCCATTTTATTGTTGGTAAGTATATGGTCTGAAGTTGATTTGAGATCATTTTGTATATTTTAGAGAGAAGTTTCTTTGGGGAGGAAATGTTGACCAAGTCTGATATTGCCGGTGGAAGTTCTAAATTTGTGTCTCTGATGTTTATTTTTGTCAGAACAGAAGATTTGAGTTGTAGGTATTTTAAAAATTCGTTGTTCCCGATGCCATACTCCTGGGCCAGTTCCGGAAATGGTCTAAATGTGTTAGATTTGAAAATATGCTTAATGTGGATGATACCCTTTTCCGCCCATGTGTGAAAGTTCAATGTTTTTTTATTGCTTATAAAGTCACGGTTGTTCCACAGTGGGGTGAGGTTAGATGGAGCTAATGTAGAATTAGTGATTTGGTGAAATTTCCACCAGGCTGTCAGAGTGGTGGCTATAGTTACTGCCTTAAAACGTGTGTTGTTTAATTGATTTGGTGAGGAATGGTATGTCAGCTATATTTAATTCTTTGCATAATGATTGTTCTATATCTAGCCATACAATATCAGATTGGGTGGGGTGAATCCATTTGTATATGTATTGCAGTTGGTTAGCCATTGAGTAATATTGGAAATTTGGTGCTTCTAGTCCTCCTTGAACCTTACTTTTTTGAAGTGTAGTGAGTTTTATCCTTGGCGTTTTATTTTTCCAGTAGAAGCGAGTTATAATGGAGTCTAGTGATTTAAACCAGGTGAGTGTGGGGTGGGTTGGAATCATTGAGAATAGGTAATTAATTTTCGGTAAAATCGTCATTTTTATTGCTGCTATCCTGCCGATTATGGAGATTGGGAGATTGAGCCATCTGAGCAAGTCGTCTTCTATTTTTTTTAGCAATGGTGTGAAGTTGAGTGTTACCAACTCTGACAGTCTGGAGGAAATCTTAATGCCTAAGTAAGTGATGTGATCTTGACAAATAGGTATTGGTGATTGCTGGGGAGCCACATCCCTTTTGGTTTTATGTAAAGGGAGGGTGGAAGATTTATTCCAGTTTATTGCATAATCGGATATTTTTGAGAAGGACTGAATTGTTTTAATTATTTCTTGAGTAGATGTTAGGGGTTCTTGTATATATAGTAGGATATCATCTGCATAGAGTGAGATTTTATGTGTTTGTTGTGGTGTTTCAATACCTTTGATTGCTGGGTTTTGACGGATAGCTGCTGCTAAAGGTTCAATAAAAATGGTGAATAGGGATGGAGAGAGTGGACATCCCTGCCTCGTTCCCCTGTGCAGTGTGAAGCTTTGTGATGTTAGTCCGTTCGTTGTGACTGTGGCAGATGGTGATGTGTATAAAATCTTGATCCAGTTAATAAACGACTCTCCAAAGCCGAATTTTTGTAACGTGGTGAATAAAAATTTCCAGTTGACCCTATCGAAAGCTTTTTCGGCGTCTAATGTGGTAATGAGAGTATCTAAACTAAAAACATAAACTAAAAATTGTTAATAAACAGGGGGAATGTTTGGGAAATCTGCAAACAGTAATTTGTAGTTTGTCACTATTAAGAACTAATTACTGCCTAAATTAAAACAAAAATATTCTTCAACTATTAAATCAAAGCCTGATATAAACAACAATAAAATCGCAACAGGTTTTATATAGTTGTTGGAGAGTAATGAATTACACCTTGACATGCACTAAAAATGCCAGCATGTCCTAACAAGGGCCGATGTAACAAAGCAACAAGTGATAAACGCTTTCTCTTACATGTTAATCTGTGATTTGGTCCTAACCTGCCATGACAGACTAATATAATTGGTTGTGCTTTATTTCCATGGTATCGTCCTACTTAGTGTTTTATGACATGAATTAACAATAAATATGAAACAGACTTATTCAAAAACCTGTTCTAACGAGTCCTGCAACTTCCTGAAACTTTTTGCCATTGAGACAACTGGGAAAAAGAATGTACATTCACTCACCTGGTTATCAAATTTGAGTGACTGTGTGCCCACTAGAAACCTGATGGCATCTGTCTCAGCTGTCTGAGCTGCCAGAGCACGCGCCTGAAAACATGCGGACAAGACGACAGCCCATGCATTAATCATACACAGCTAAAATACAAGAAAATACAATACATATCTGACACAAAATGCCTATAGCTGCTACCTACCTACCTGCATTTTTGGGTATTATAGGACAGATGGGCTCATGTTTTCTTAAGCACGTACAAACAAAAAATTACCAAAACCATCTGCCATATATATAATATAGCTAATATATATATATATATATATTAGTGCTGTCAAACGATTAAAATATTTAATCGCGATTAATCGCATTAATGTCATAGTTAACTCGCGATTAATCGCACATTTTTATCTATTCTAAATGTCTCTTGATTTCTTTTTGTTCATTATTTTTTCTCATTTTAATGCTCTTATCAACATGAAAAAAGTGGATTGCTTGCTTTGTGCACATTTTTTTTTATTGAAAACAACATTGGCAATACTGTGTTCAATTTCACACTAACATTCTCACTTGGAGCAAATAATTTCTTTGTAACACAATGTAACACTGTCCATCAATAAAAGGGTGAAAGAAATACTGACGAGGTACTGATATTGACGAGGGGGCGGAGAATTCGCATCAGCTGTGTGTGTGTGCTTGGCCATCATCAAGTGGTATTTCAGACTGGACGTGCTGCGATGATGATAGCTCAGTTCATAACGACAAAACACACAGATCACTTTGGTCTAGTCAATGGAACCATTTGGCAACTTTTTAAAAGTAAACTTTCCATTCAGAATCTTATTGGCATCCATTTCGGCGTCTCGCGCTCGTCACTCAAAACGTAACGTTAACCTATTTGGCCGGCTCGCAAGCCCAAACAAGTGTGTGCGCGTGCCTGTTGTTTTGTTTCCGGTCTAGCTAGATCCACTTGCGCTCTGGTCAACGAAGCAACAAAACGACTCGGTTACTAACGTAACCTCGGTTCCCTGAGAGGAGGGAACGAGTATTGCGTAAGTAGCTTACGCTATGGGAAAACTCCTTTTCTCAAGAATATTGAAGTCTTTATGTAAAACGCATTGCGGCTGCACAGCTGACAGCAATGAACGAAGGAGCTCGGTCATTGGCTGTGCTGCGGCAACTTGCTCGAACCAATGACGGGGCGACTCTGAATGCGCGACCAATGAGCGTGCTTCGCACCCGCGCGCGTCAGCGCCCGCCAAGATGGGCGTGGCCAAGAGCTATATATTGGGCGCCCCGTCATGAGAGTTCTTTAGGTTAAAACGACTGAAGCGAACTAACCAAGCACAAGCACGGCAGCTTACGCAATACTCGTTCCCTCCTCTCAGGGAACCGAGGTTACGTTAGTAACCGAGTCGTTCCCTTTCGAGAGGTCTCTCCTATTGCGTAAGTAGCTTACGCTATGGGAACACCATGCAAAACGCCGTGCGTGCTGAACTTCGCCTTATAATAGCCAGAGGCAGGTGCCTGAGCTGAAAAGCAAAGTTATCATCCAACTAGCCGGCAGAGGCGAGCTTTATATGTGGGAAAAAATACAGAGCGGCTAGAAGGCGCTCAGTGTGACACAAGCACATACATAATCTAGATACGAACTCGCAGTTCAACTAGCATTATGCTGATAGCACATTGGAATGCAGTGTCGGGACCTGTAGGTTGTAGAATCTGATAAATGTGGACGGTGAGGCCCAGCCTGCCGCCGCACAAATATCCTCGATCGGTATCCCGCTCGACCATGCCCAGGAAGAAGCCACACTCCTGGTGGAGTGTGCTTTGACTCCCCAGGGGCATTGAAGTCCCTTAGCTTCATAAGCCAGCGCTATAGCTTCGACTATCCAGTGAGAGATTCTCTGCTTTGAAACGGCGGAACCTTTCGTACGGCCGCCAAAGCATACGCCCGCGCCTCAGCGATGGTTTTTAGTGCTCCGCTCGCGAGGTTCCTGGGAACCCGTTGAGGGGCCATGCATGAAGGGCCCACAGATCGGGGCGGGGATGAAATATCATCCCGCTGGTCTGACTGAGGAGGTCTGGCCTCAGTGGAATCGGCCGTGGTGCAGATTGCATTTGCATCAGATCTGGAAACCATGTTTGGTTCTTCCAGAGTGGGGCTATCAGAAGCACTGCGTTTTCCTCCTCTCTGACCCGACTGATGACCTGTGGCAGCATCGCGATCGGGGGAAAGGCATATAAGGGGCGGCTCGGCCAGCTCTGGGCGAGCGCGTCCGTGCTTTTCGTGAAGAAAAGAGAGCAGTGCGCGTTCTCCTTGGAGGCGAAGAGGTCGATCTCCGCTTTGCCAAAGGTTTTCCATAACCACTGAATCGTCAGCGGGTTGAGAGCCCATTCTCCTGGGAGAATCTTGTCTCTGGATAGCATGTCTGCCCCCTGGTTCAGGGCGCCTGGCACATGCGCTGCTCTCAGCGAGCGCAAGTTGTGCTGGGACCATAAAATGAGTCTCCTGGCCATTGAATGCATGGAGCTCGACCTGAGTCCACCCTGGCGATTTATATACGACACTACCGTCATGTTGTCCGTTGTCCTTTCATTTCCAGACAGTTTATGTGTAGGCGCTTCTCCGGGTTTGACCAAAAGCCGGAGACAGGCCTGCCCTCGTAAAGGGCCCCCCAACCTATTTTGGAGGCATCTGTCGTTATCATCTTTCTCCTTGTGTTCACACCCAGACTCACGCCTGACTGGTACCAGTCGGCGGCTTTCCAGTGTGTCAGGGCTTTTATACAGCCGTGGTTCGCTCTGATTAAAAAGTGGCCCGAACGCCACGCGTGAGTAGGGACGCGGCTCTTGAGCCAGCGTTGAAGAGGGCGCATATGCAACAATCCTAGCTGGAGTACGGCCGATGCTGAGGCCATGAGACCGAGCATCCTCTGAAACCGTTTGACGGAGGCGCGCGCGCCCGCCCTGAATGATGTTGCAAGGCGCCGGATGGTGAGCGCGCGCTCCGATGAGAGACTCATTTGCATCGAGTCTAGAACTATTCCCAGGAAAGAAATCCTCTGGCTGGGAGATAGTATGCTTTTTGCTAAATTGATTCTTAGACCCAGGCATTCTAAATGGCTGATAATCCAAGATCTGTGTGTTATTAGCTGACTCTCGATTGTGCTAGAACCAGCCAATCATCGAGATAATTCAGTATTCGCACTCCCCTTCGTCTTAGGGGGGAAAGTGCTGCATCTATACATTTCGTGAATGTACGGGGAGCCAGGGACAGGCCGAACGGGAGTACTGTGTACTGGTATGACTGTCCCTCGAAAGCGAATCTCAGAAACGGCCTGTGATGAGGCGCTATTGGAATGTGAAAGTAAGCATCTTTCAGATCCACTGAGAGAAACCAATCTCCTGGGCGCACTTGCGCGAGGATATGCTTGGTTGTTAACATTCTGAACGAGCGAATTATTAGTGCTTTGTTCAGGTGTCTGAGATCTAGGATGGGGCGGAGACCGCCATCCTTTTTCGGGACGAGAAAATAGCGGCTGTAAAAACCTGTCCCGCTCAGAGAGGGGGAAACAGTTTCCACAGCGCCCTTTTCTATTAGTTTGCGCACCTCGGTGCGTAGAACATGTGAACACTCTTTTCTCACTTTCGTCTTGACCACAGTCGTAAAACGTGGTGGTCTGCGAGCGAACTGGAGCGAGTATCCGTGCTTTACTATATTCAATACCCATTTCGGCATATCTGGAATGTTTTCCCATGCCGCTGCGTGTACAGATATGGGCTGAATACAGGCTAGGGGCGGGCCGCTGTGACGTAGGGACCCGGCCAGCGAATCGCCTGAGCTCGTAGCTCTCAGAGGCGCGGGCGCGCGCTGAGCAGCTGAGTGAATGGGCGCGTGTGTGATTACAACAGCGCGCGCTGTGTTTGTAAAACTCGCAGCCTGAGCTGAGGTTGTGTTTGACACTGTAAGGGCAGTGTTTATAAGTGGGGGTGCATAAACAGTGGTAGGCACACGCGTCACTTTTATAATGTTTCCCGCTTTTACTGGGGATGAATTTATAACTGTGTGAACAGTGCTTGTGTGTAGTGGTGCGTACATGACCGTAGGCATGTGATCTACATTCATGGGAAGCGCAGTCTGAGCTGGGAATGAATTTGGCACTGTTTTGACAGTATCTGGGAATGCACACTTTGTGGACATGTGAACCCTTAGTGATGCAGGCAGAAAAAGACTCTTTTTGTGTTTTCTGTGCGTCGCCGTAAAAACGGCGTTTGTTTGCAGGTGAGCGAGCTCTGTGACTGGCCCATTGACTGCTGTATGGACATATCCAGCCGCCTGTAAGGGGACTGGGTAATGTTTGAGCTTTTGCAGAGAGAGTGGTCCGGCTTTTGCGAGACACGCACTCTCTCTTCTCATTTCTGTGGCTAGGACGGCTTTCGAGGCTCAGGGTTCAGCACAATCTTGGGCCGAGGACCCCGTCGCTCAGGAGGCGGCTTGCGGTTGTGAGAGCACGAGCGGCGTCAAGCGTCAGCCTGAGGCGCGGGCTGAGAGGCGGTGGGAGCTGTTTTAGCCCGCTGCGGCTGTGGTGGTCTCTGTCTGCTCTGCGATGAGCTGGAGCGCTTTGGCAGGAAATGACGCATAGCTTGTGAAGCGTTCTGGGCCTCAGTGAAGCGTTCGGCGAAACCTTTAACCGCCGGTCCAAACAGCCCGCTGGTGGAGATAGGCGCATCGAGAAATGGCGCCTTATCCGCGTCCTTCATTTCAGTCAGAGTCAGCCACAGATGGCGCTCGAGAACAGTCAAATTAGCCATAGCACGGCCAATGGACTGGGCGGTGGCCTTCGTGGCTCGCAGAGCTATATCAGTCGCGCTGCGTAGGTCCCTGAAGGCTTCGGGTTTGGGGCCAGACTCGTCCATAGAGCGGAGAAGCTTGGCTTGGAACACTTGAAGTACCGCCATTGAGTGAAGCGCTGATGCAGCTTGGCCGCCGGCGGCGTAGGCGCGACCGGCGAGAGCAGAGGTAGTGCGGCAGGGCTTCGAGGGGTGGGAAGCTTTGGCTTTCCATCCGGTGGTGGAGGGCGGGCAGAGATGATTGGCCACGGCCTCCTCGAGGGGCGGCGTTCCCTCGTAGCCTCTTTCCTTCGCGCCGTCCACTGAGGAGAGCGAAGAAGAAAAAGAAGGCTTTAGGCGCGCAGAGTGGGGGGCTTTCCACGACTTGGTGAGTTCGTCGTGAACTTCCGGGAAGAAGGGAGAAGGCCTTTGCTGAGGGGCCTGCTGGTGCCTCTGCAGAAACCACTTATCCAGTCGGCTCCGGGTTGGTTCTTCGGGAGAAGACCAATCGAGCCCGAGGTCTTCCACGGCCTTAGAGAGGACACGGATAATCTCAGTATCCATAGTGGAGCCCCCGCTCGTGCTAGCTAGCGTCGACGGGGCGGGGTCGTGAGTGGAGCCCGGCCAGTCGTCCGATGCAGTGTCGATGGACAAGCTGTCGTCCATTCCCCCGTCGTTCCTCGGACGCGCCGAAAGTCACAAGGCCCACCGCTCTGCTAGAGGGGTGTGGGTCCGGCTGGGTGAACTGAACCGGCGGTGGGGAAGGCAAGAGCGGCGGTGAAGCACGCGGAGACTGGCTCGGCGTGACGTCACTGAGCTCAGGTTCAGGAAGCCTCTGTGAGCGGCGCTTTTTCTTAGTGCGCGGCTCAAACAGAGGGGTGGCGATGGGCTCGCTCACGGCGAAAGCGGCGAGGCGAGCCCGTAGTGCGGAGAGACCCAAGTCATCTCATTCCGGGCATCCGGCCTTGGTCAATGCAGCTTCTGCGTGGTCCCGGCCCAGGCAGCGAGCGCAGATGATGTGACGATCCCCGTCCGGGAGAAGGTCTCTGCACGACGCGCAGGAAGGCATTTGAAACAACGCCTTATTGGAAAATTGCTCTTTCACAAATGTCGCGGGGCGGACAGATGTAAAATACTTGCGTATATGGCGCGCCGGATGGCTCAGTAGGAGGTGCTTGAAGGCGGCTGAAGGTGCCGACGTCCTCGTAGCAATCCCGCTGGTATGCTTTTCCACGGCGGCGAAGGCTTCCAATAATCCGGAGGATCCAGCGAAGAAGGTGTTCGCTGAAGGAGATTAAATCTAAAGAACTCTCATGACGGGGCGCCCAATATATAGCTCTTGGACACGCCCATCTTGGCGGGCGCTGACGCGCGCGGGCGCGAAGCGCGCTCATTGGTCGCGCATTCAGAGTCGCCCCGTCATTGGTTCGAGCAAGTTGCCGCAGCACAGCCAATGACCGAGCTCCTTCGTTCATTGCTGTCAGCTGTGCAGCCGCAATGCGTTTTACATAAAGACTTCAATATTCTCGAGAAAAGGAGTTTTCCCATTGCGTAAGCTACTTGCGCAATAGGAGAGACCTCTCGAAAGGGAACGTCCTCGAAAGGGAACGTCCTCGCACGGCGCAAGCCCTTGAAATGAATGGGTTTCATAGCGCAGCGGCGCGCATGCCGCGTCCTGTTGCAAAAGCATGTGAAAAAAAACTACAGTGTTTGCTAGGCCAAAAAGACCGTTAATCTCGCGATAAAAAAATGAATCGCGTTAAAATGGTTTTGCGTTAACGCCATTAATAACGCGCTTAACTGACAGCCCTAATATATATATACATACAGGTGCTGGTCATATAAGTAGAATATCATCAAAAAGTTGATTTATTTCAGTAATTCCATTCAAAAAGTGAAATTTGGATATTATATTCATTCATTACACACAGACTGATGTATTTCAAGTGTTCATTCCTTTTAATTTTGATGATTATAACTGACAACTAATGAAAACCCCAAAATCAGTATCTCAGAAAATTAGAATATTGTGAAAAGGTTCAATATTGAAGACACCTGCCTGGTGCCACACTCTAATCAGCTAATTAACTCAAAACACCTGCAAAGGCCTTTAAATGGTCTCTCAGTCTAGTTCTGAAGGCTACACAATCATGGGCAAGACTGCTGACTTAACAGCTGTCCAAAAGATGACCATTGACATCTTGCACAAGGAGGGCAAGACACAAAAGGTCATTGCTAAAAAAGGCTGGCTGTTCACAGAGATCTGTGTCCAAGCACATTAATAGAGAGGTGAAGGGAAGGAAAAGATGTGGTAGAAAAAAGTGTACAAGCAATAGGGATAACCGCACCCTGGAGAGGATTGTGAAACAAAACCCATTCAAAAATGTGGGGGAGATTCACAAAGAGTGGACTGCAGCTGCAGTCAGTGCTTCAAGAACCACCACGCACAGACGTATGCAAGACATGGGTTTCAGCTGTCGCATTCCTTGTGTCAAGCCACTCTTGAAGAAGACACAGCATCAGAAGCGTCTCGCCTGGGCTAAAGACAAAAAGGACTGGATTTAGGGTTGTGCGATGTCTACCAATTTGGAATCAAACGATGTGTACAGTGAAACATCGCGATGGACGATGATATCCGGAGGAGGGGCGGGGCTAACA
Organism: Gila orcuttii; assembly: GCA_026230005.1. NCBI lineage: Eukaryota > Metazoa > Chordata > Actinopteri > Cypriniformes > Leuciscidae > Gila > Gila orcuttii. The sequence goes on along the minus strand of JAPDVR010000013.1, from coordinate 12,156,448 downwards.
TTCTAATTTTTCAATTAAGCAATAAGCCCCGCAAAGCCCTGTTTTACAGTGGATTTAGAACAGCTAAGGGGCGTAGGCACAACGCGTAGATACTTTCCTCTACATCTCATCAGCAATTTTGATTTCGGCACGCTCTGCAGCAGCTGACCACGAGCGAATCTACAGTGACGTGACAGAACTGCCAGATTCAAACTGTGCTTTCGCTCTATGGCTGGCGCTGAGCCAGAGACGGACGAGCTCAGCGCTAGTCATATATCACAACTATTCAATGTTTTAAACCACATAATGTTTATTTTAGGTTTCAGACATTTAAATACATATAATTTATAGCAAAACAATACATTTATAGTTTGTAAAATACACAACGTTGTCTATGGAAGCACCAATAACAACCCATTCAAATATATTTGCCGACGGATTTTATTCATATCAGACACACAGTGTAAGTAACGTTAACTATAAAGTTAACACTATTCTTCTCCCAGGTCACCGGCCATGTATTTCAGGGGGAAACTGATGAATTCACGTGCTGTAATAAACCCAACAGACAGGAATCTCTGAACTGCGGCCCAAACAAACATGACGGTGCCCATCTCACGTTGCAGATCAAAATCATTTATAAAGGTTTTTTAAACGACAAAACAAACTCACTTACACATATTTGAGAATCGGAATAGAAGATAGTCGATGACATGGTAACCAGGTTTGTTATTTAGAAATAAAAGCGCTAACGTTACATCTGTCATACAGCGCTATTTTGGCTGTGGTAAATCACGTGCCAAGCATGACGCGTCACCATGGAAACAGGGTGGGGGGGATCGCGTGTATGGAAGTAAAATAATGTCAAATGTTTTTGAAATAAAAAGCCTGTTGAATTGCACTACTTGAAAAAAAAATAGGCATTGCATCAACCATGATTGCATTTTAATGCATTGTATTTTTAGGGCTTGCATTTTTATGGGCTGAAATTCAACATGGTTGAATATTTAAGCTGTGAATATTTCAATTAAAAACATTTCAAACACATTTTCATTATTAAAAATTCAATAATCCATATTCACCATTCATATTTAATTTCCAAAATATTCAAACTGTTTAAAAATACAACCAATAATATTCAACAGGCAATTTTCGGTCCATTTTATTTCGCTTCCACAAATTCAGTGGTTCAAATTCGACAGTAAATTCAACATTGACGTCCAGGAACTGCAGGAAAAGCAGTAGATTGCCGAGCATACTCTCCATCTGCTGTTAGTCGACCTCACCAGAAGGGGGTGCAAAAGCGCTTGTTGTTGACGAAGACATTCATTCATAAAATGGAAATGATTATCTGTGACAGTATATGCGGAAAAGATGATAAAAACACAAAAGCTGTTTATTCAATAACTTCATTTTTACTTTCCCTGTGTATTCTACATGTCATCAGCTTTCTCTACCATGAACAGGATTATAATCGGTTTCCCTCAATACCTCATACTCAAGGATTCCCTTTCCGTTGGGACAAAACGCTTAACACATACAGTGATATGAAAGACCAATCTTGCACCTTATTGGGGATGTAGGCTGTAGGCTACTATATAGGCTACAGGCAAGAAGATGGACTCAGATTATAAACTTTATGCGCAAAGTTTCATGCTGAGCGTTTCGGTGATATACTGGCATAAAATCAACACTTGATCGATTAATACTAACACTTTCTATTCTATTCTCTCTCTCTCTCTTTCTCTTTCTCTTTCTCTCTCTCTCTCTCTATATATATATATATATATATAATATATATAACAAACAAACACCGCACGCGCATGCGTAGAATGTGATTATGGTTTCATTCCCCCTACTCTGACATTTAGTCATTTAGCAGACGCTTTTATCCAAAGCGATTACATATTGTTGTAATAAAGACCAATAGCACTTGCATATTGTTGTCCTCCTATTGTTAGTTTAACTGTAAACTAACAATACAAAAATCTATTCTCTCTCTCTCTCTCTCTCTATATATATATATATATATATATATATATATATATAAAATATATATATATATATATAGAGAGAGAGAGAGAGAGAGAGAAAGAGAAAGAGAGAGAGAGAGAATAGATTTTTGTATTGTTAGTTTACAGTTAAACTAACAATAGGAGGACAACAATATGCAAGTGCTATTGGTCTTTATTACAACAATATGTAATCGCTTTGGATAAAAGCGTCTGCTAAATGACTAAATGTCAGAGTAGGGGGAATGAAACCATAATCACATTCTACGCATGCGCGTGCGGTGTTTGTTTGTGTTTGGAGCTCCGTCGAATTGATTCATTAATCCTTGATTTTCTTCTTTACCACTCATTTATAAACAAGTACTTTCTATTTTTATATCGTGTGAACTTATCCTCGATACTATTCCCTATAAAAAACAATCGGATTGCTTTGATATCGCTACTTAGATCCAACTTTGCGAATCCCAGCTACTAGCCTTTTAGCCCGCTAGCATTTCACGCGTGGCCTCGCGCCTATCGACCGTCTGATTTTACACCCGTTTCACTGAAAGGATACGGGTTATATCCAGCATTCCAGTCCTAAATTAGTAGTGATATTGGTAGTATCACTACTAATTTACTGTTCATCTGTTATAATGGCGAATATATCGGATGTGTGTCTAACGTTACCTCTGAGTGCAGGTGAGGACACATTCGAGCTGCATTCGGTGCTGTTGGAGCTGGAGTCCGTGGAGAAGCAGATCCGTGGTCTGCTAGAGAGGCAAGCCGAGCTGCGAGATCGGCGATCAGCGCTTGAAGCATCACGCGCCGATGCTCACAAGTCAGTGGTTAGTAACTTTTTGACTCCGACTTCGTCTACTCCGTGCGTTTCTCTGCCCAGGAGGACGCGATCATCTCTGGCTTCATTCACTCCGGCACCGACACAAAGCCATGGACCCTGGGTGATCCCTCAGCGGAAGACACGAGCCAGGACCAGACCAAGAACCTCTCCACCCCTCCCGGTCTTCGAGATCTCCACCCGGAACCGCTTCTCCCCTCTTCGCGAGTCGGAACGTGACGACGCCATGATCATCGGCAGTTCCATCGTCCGTCATGTCCGCGCTACCTCAGGTAAGGGTAATGTGCGCACTCACTGCTTTCCTGGTGCTCATGTTCTAGATGTCGCTGCACATGTTCCCGAGATCCTGAATGGTGACGAGCGCGTCGGAGCTGTGGTGCTGCACGCGGGAACGAACGACATCCGGCTGCGGCAGACGGAGGTTCTGAAGAAGGACTACAGGAGCCTGATCGAGACGGTACGCAGCACAGCGCCTGAGGCAACGATCATCGTGTCTGGACCGCTTCCCACGTACCGACTAGGACAAGAAAGGTTCAGTAGACTATTTGCTCTAAATGAATGGTTAATGTCATGGTGTAATGAACAGAAACTGCTCTTTGTAAATAATTGGAATCTGTTCTGGGAGCGACCTAGGCTCTACCGTGCTGATGGCCTGCACCCCAGCAGAATCGGAGCGGCTGTGCTGTCGGACAACATCTCCAAGACGTTACACACCATCTGACTAGTAAGTCAAAGTCCAAATCACAATCTATGCTGTCCCAACTTAATTGATACAAGTAGTGTAGAACATGATATAGAAACTGTGTCTATTCCTCGTCTAGTGAGGCCAAACAATAAATCTAGTGTAGGATCTAGGAAAAATCTTATTGTAATTAAACCAGAAAATCTAAATATCAGTGAACAAAAAGAATTTCTTAAACTAGGTCTTCTAAACATTAATTCGCTCACACCTAAGGCGGTTATTGTAAATGAAATGGTCACAGATAATAATTTTGATGTTCTGTGCCTTACTGAAACCTGGCTTAAACCAAATGATTATTTCGGTCTAAATGAGTCTACTCCACCAGGATACTGTTATAAGCATGAGCCCGTCCGATCGGTCGTGGCGGCGGTGTTGCAACAATCTATAGAGATATCCTTAATGTTACTCAGAAAACAGGTCACAGGTTTAATTCGTTCAAAGTACTTGTGCTAAATGTTACGCTCTTAGATGTAAGAAAGAAATCCCTATTATCTCTAGCCTTGGCGACCGTATATAGACCTCCAGGGCCCTATGCTGATTTCCTAAAAGAGTTTGCAGACTTTCTCTCAGATCTATTGGTCAATGCCGATAAAGCAATAATTGTTGGAGATTTTAACATACACGTAGATAACACAAATGATGCGTTAGGGACTGTGTTTACAGATTTATTAAACTCCTTTGGGGTCAAGCAAAACGTCAGTGGTCCCACTCATCGTCTAAATCATACACTAGATTTAATTATATCATATGGAACCAATCCAACCGATATAGATATTATACCGCAAAGTGACGATCTCACTGATCATTGTATGGTAACGTGCATATTACGTACTGCTGAAATTTGCCATGTTGCGCCACGTTATCGACCAGGCAGAACAATCGTTCCAACCACTATAGATAGATTCACAAATAGCTTACCTGATCTATCTCAGCTGCTCAGTGAACCCCAACAAACAGATGAACTAGAGGAAATGACTAGCAGTTTGAGCACCATTTTCTCTAGTACATTAGATATTGTTGCACCAATTAGATTAAAAAAGGTTAGAGAGAAAACTAAAGCACCATGGTACAATAGTACTACACATGTTATCAAGAGAGAAACTCGTAACTTAGAGCGTAAATGGAAACAAACTAATTTAGAGGTCTTTAGAATCGCGTGGAAAGACAGTATGTCACGTTATAAAAAGGCTCTAAAAGCAGCCAGGGCTGAGCATCTCCGCAAACTGATAGAAAATAACCAAAATAATCCAAGGTTTTTATTTAACACCGTGGCTAGACTAACAAATAAACAGACATCACCAGAGCAAAATATTCCGTTACAGTATAGTTGTAATGATTTTATGAATTACTTCAATGAGAAAATAGAAAGCATCCGAAATACAATTGTAAATGTACAATCCTCTATGGTGTCTTATGATTCAGCCTCAATTATCGCCCCTCAAGAACAACTACACCGCTTTACAACTATAGGACAGGAAGAGCTAAATAAACTTATCTTTGCAGCGAAACCAACAACATGTTTATTAGATCCAATACCAACTAAACTACTGAAAGAAGTGTTACCTGTAGTGGAAGAGCCTCTTCTCAATATTATTAACTCGTCTTTATCTTTAGGTCATGTTCCAAAAATATTTAAGCTGGCAGTAATAAAACATATTATTAAGAAACCGCAATTAGATCAAAATAACTTAGCAAATTACAGACCCATTTCAAATCTTCCATTTATATCTAAAATACTAGAAAAAATTGTGTCCGCTCAATTGTGCTCTTTCTTGCAAGAAAATGATATCTATGAAAAATTTCAGTCAGGATTCAGACCGCATCATAGCACAGAAACTGCGCTAGTTAAAATTACAAATGATTTACTTTTAGCTTCTGACCAAGGCTGTATCTCAATACTAGTTCTACTCGAACTTAGCGCTGCGTTCGACACTATAGATCATAAAATACTCTTGGGTCGACTACAAAACTACACTGGTGTTCAGGGACAGGCATTAAGCTGGTTTAAATCGTACTTATAAGACCGTTACCATTTTGTCTGTTTAAATGGTGAAAAATCGAAGATAACGTCAGTAGAGTATGGAGTGCCGCAAGGATCGGTGTTAGGCCCTCTGCTATTCTCAATATATATGCTGCCACTTGGTAATATTATAAGAAAACATGGAATTAATTTCCACTGTTATGCTGATGACACTCAATTATATATTTCATCAAGACCAGATGAAAACACTAACTTATCTAAATTGACAGAGTGTCTTAAAGATATAAAATGCTGGATGACGTGTAATTTCCTGCTATTAAATTCAGATAAAACGGAGGTATTACTTATTGGTCCAAAAAACTACCCACAAAACCTCGTACAATACAACTTTAATTTAGAAGGATGTCCAGTTACTTTATCCACTACAGTAAAAGACCTGGGTGTTATACTAGACCGCAACTTGTCTTTCGAAAATCATATATCATATGTTACAAGAACAGCCTTTTTCCACCTTAGAAATATTGCTAAGCTACGTAACATGCTATCTGTTTCTGATGCAGAAAAGTTAGTTCATGCATTCATGACCTCAAGACTAGATTACTGTAACGCTTTATTAGCTGGTTGTCCTACATCCTCAATAAACAAGCTACAGTTAGTGCAAAATGCAGCTGCTAGAGTTCTTACTAGGTCAAGAAAATATGATCATATAACACCAATTTTATCATCTCTGCACTGGTTACCTATTAAGTTCCGTATCAATTACAAAGTACTATTACTGACCTATAAAGCCCTAAATGGTCTAGCTCCTGTATATTTAATGGACCTTCTATCGCCCTACAATCCATCGCGTTCTTTAAGATCCCTAAATTCGAGGCTTCTGGTCATTCCTAGGATATCTAAGTCCACTAAAGGAGGGAGGGCGTTCTCACATTTAGCTCCTAAACTCTGGAATAGCCTTCCTGATACTGTTCGTTGCTCAGACTCGCTCTCCCAGTTTAAAACTAGATTAAAGACGCATCTCTTCAGCCAAGCATTCACATAATGCTTACCTTTTATACCACTGTTGAATCAGATCGAATGCATTAATATTATGAACAGCAGCTACGCTAATTATTTCCCATCTGCTTTTCTGCTGTTATCTCGGGACGCTAGTCCCGAGGTAAATAGCGTTCTTCAGCTACAGTCTGTATCCAGCCTCTCACGGAGACTTCAGAGTCCCCAACACCTGCGATGAGATGACTAAATGCCTGCGATGAGACGACTCGACGCCTGTGAAGAGACGACTCAACGCCGGCGATATGTTATGCCCCAAATGAATACATGATGATTAACTAACTGTATTTTTTACATACATTTCTGAAATGCACTTTCTGTAAAGCTGCTTTTAAACAATATGTATTGTGAAGAGCGCTATACAAATAAATTTGAATTGAATTGAATTGAATTAAATGTAAAATTGGCTTGACATTGGACATTCGCACATTTAGGGACCGTCTCCAAAGTTGCATACAACATTGGCATGTACGTTTCTAACTTCAATAGCAAACAATAGGTTACTGTCGTAACCCCGGTTCTCTGAAACATCGAGTGGAGAGATCCACCTATGGGAAGGGCATCCGTACCTGACCTCTGCAGAAGCATCCAATTGCACCAAGTCTGGCTAACAGACAGAAGCGCGCAGCCACTGCCAGGTAAGGCCACACCCCCTTACCTACGGGCATATAACAGCTGGGCGCGCTGCTATTCCTCAGTAAGTATATTCGCTTCTCGTGCGGCAAGCGGGGCAAAGCTGGTGGATCTCTCCACTCGATGTTTCAGAGAACCGGGGTTACGACAGTAACCTATTGTTCTCTTTCATCATCTCGTTTCGAGATCCACCTATGGGAGAGACATGGACAGCTCCCCGATTGCCCAATACACTCACAGTGAGGTTCTGAAGGCCAGAGAAGGACGGTCACCTCAGAGAGGCGGTGCCTGACACGTCCCACACACATGACCCTGCAAGTTTTCCGCCACGTTAAACTGCTGTGGACAAGCAGGGCATGAAACATGCATGAGACACATACATGATAATGGCCCCCGCACCACCAATGCACATAGCTAAACCCAAGAAGGAATGCGAATGCTTGGTGACAGGAATGAACATGGCCAGCCGGCCCATTCATTCCTCGTTGGTTAACCAAACGGGGCTGTGGGAAAGGGCTAAGAGGACCCTACCCCTAGGACCGAGTGTGCCACCGAAGTTCTGGTGACATACAACCGGTTGTAACGCTCAAAGGTATGAGGAGAGGCCCAGCTGGCCGCGGAGCAGATGTCCTGCAGTGGCACTCCCCTGAACAAAGCCCAAGAGGCGGCTAAGCCCCTTGTGGAACGAGCTCTGATGCCCCTTAGGGGCTGCACTCCCTTTGCTTCATAAGCCATAGTATAGCGTCCACAAGCCAATGTGAGAGGCATTGCTTTGAAATGGAACTCCCCTTATGCAGGGGAGCCCTTGAAACAAAGAGCTGGTCGCTCTTGCGGAAAGCACTGGTCCTGGTCATATATGCTTGCAGAGCACGGACGGGACACAGAGCATTCAGCCCCTGATCCTCCGGGGAGGCAAAGGGTGGAGGGTGAAAAGCGGATAGCTCCAAAACCTCCGAAGTGAACGCAGGGAACCATTTCGGCATGAAGGCCGGGTTAGGCTTAAGGAAAACCTTATCTCCACTTAGGGAGAATTTGGCGCACGAGGGGTGAACCGAGAGTGCATGTAGCTCACTGACCCGTTTAGCAGATGCCAAGGCAGAGAGCAAAGCTGTCTTGAGGGACAGCAGCTTAAGGGAAATACTCCTCAGAGGCTCAAAAGGATACAGAGACCTCGCTTCCAGCACCATGGGGAGGTCCCACTCTGGAACAGGTCTCCTGATGACTGGCAAAGAGCGGCGTGCACCCTTCATAAAACTGCGGGTTAGAGGGTGCTGCCTGACGGTGGAGCCCTCAAAACCCACATGACAGGCTGAAAACGCAGCCAGGTAGACCTTAATAGTGGAAAAGGACCTGCCTCTTTCCATGAGGTCTTGCAGGAAACACAAAATATCAGGCACCGAGCACTGATAAGATGTGAGACCACGCCCATCATACCACCCTTCGAACACTTGCCACTTACAGCCATATAGGGATCGCGTGGAAACGGCCCTGGCATTCTGAGTAGTGGCGATTACACGCGGCGGGAGCCCCAGTGCATTTAGGTTCGTCCTCTCACGGGCCAGGCCCAGAGAGCCACCCTGTCCGGGTGGGGGTGGTAAATCTCCCCGTTGGCTTGGGACAGTATGTCCGTGCGAACGGGAAGGTGCCATGGCTCGGCGTATAACAGAGGGATTATCTCTGCCAGCCACGGGGCTTTGGGCCACCTGGGTGCTATCAGAATGAGAGACAGGTCGTGCTCTCTCACCCTGGCCAGTGTGAAAATTATCAGGCACAGGGGAGGAAAAGCATACAGCAGCACTTTGGGCCATGGGTGGGCCAGTGCGTCTGCCCCGAGGGGCGCGTCCACGTCCTTTAGCGAGAAGAACATAGGACAATGGTGATTTTCGCGCGAGGCGAAAAGATCTACGGCTGCCTGTCCGAATCTCATCCATAACCTCTCCACTATCTGCGGGTGAAGACGCCAATCCCCATAGATTGGGTTTCCCCTCGATAGCAGATCCGCGCCTCTGTTCGGAACGCCCGGGACATGAGTCACGCGTAATGACAGAAAAACCTGTCTGCTCCACACAAAAAGCCTGTAAGCTAGAGCGTGGAGTTTCGACGAGCGCATGCCGCCCTGACGGTTGATATAAGCCACTGCCGTAGTATTATCGCACCGTACTAGAACGGGATGTCCCTGCAGGCCAGGCAGAAAATGATTCAGAGCTTTCCAATTGGTAAAAGCTCTAAATAGTTAATGTGCGCTGAACGTAGTCTGCTCAGCCACAGACCGTTCACCGTTCTGCCTTCCTGGGTGGTTCCCCAGCCTGTTAAGGACGCATCTGTCGTCACAACTTCCCGCATCGTAACCGTCCCGAGGGGGGTTCCCCGTGCGTAAAAGTTCTAGCTCTCCCAATGGCGCAGGGCCGCCGAGCAGGCGCGCGTCACCGTTACCGAGCGGCAGAGATCGCGAATCGGGCTGAAATGTAGTGACAAAACCCATTTCGTGAACGCTCTCATTCTCAGGAGACCAACGGCACAACTTGGATAGATGAAGCCATGAGACCCTGCAGCCTGAGGCATGTGCGATATTGTACTCTCGCCCCTTCTCTGAACTGCCACAGGCCGTTCATCAGAGAGCGAACGCGCTCTTGAGAGAGACGCGCTCGCATGGAGACTGAGTTCAATTCCAAGCCCAGGAAAATGACATTCTGACTGGGAGTCAGATTGTCTTTGCTCGCATTCACCTAGAACCCGAGGGATGTGATGTGCGCGAGCACCCGGCCGGTGTCCAGCGACACCTTCTCCTTCGATTTGGCTATGATGAGCCAATCGTCTATGTAAGTCAGAATTCTCAGCCCTGATAGTCTCAGGGCCGCCACGCCCACCTCCGCACACAGACAGAACGTTCGGGGACCCGAACGGAAGAACTGTGAATTCGTAACAAATGCCCTGGTGGGCGAAACGAAGATATTTCCTGTGTGGAGGGTAGATGCTTATGTGAAAGAAAGCATCTTTCAGATCGACTGATGTGAACCAGTCGTTCTGCTTTATGGCACAGGCGAGAGAGCCATGTGTCACATTCTGAAATTGTATTTCCTCAAATGTTTGTTCAACACTCGAAGGTCCAATATAGGGCGGGGGGGCGCCACGCCTTTTGGAACATGAAAATACCAGGAATAAAAACCATGGTTTATCAGATTGGGTGGCACCATCTGAATCGCTCCCTTGTTAGGAGGGAGGAAATTTCCTCTTCCAGAATGTGTGAGATGTTTTCTTCTGTGTGAGAAGAGAGAACACCGTTGAAATGCGGAGGTTTTATTGCAAACTGTAGCTTGTAACCCTGGGTTACGGTACACAAAAAAACCCACTCGGGCGCTGAAACGGCTTGCCAAGCCGCTTTGTGACTAGCAAGCGCCCCCGCTCGGGCCGGAGCGGGGCTGTATGGGGCCAGCTGGTTCATTTGTGATGCAAGGCGCCATCTAGTGGACACACTAGAGGCGACATGCAGGGGTTCGGAGGGATTTACTCCCTCTGCAGTGAGAAGTTTTCTCTGCGGAGAGAGGTCTTCTCTCCAAAACGAATTCATTTGATTCGTAACTTTGTGTGTTTTGTGTTGGGCAAACACTGGGGCCGAAGCCTTTATTGACCGAGTGAGGGGAACATAGTGTGGTGTCCACTGTGCTGAACTTTCCCTCGCAAGGTGCCCCCTGAAAGTGGGGGAAAAACACATATCTCCTGAACACATGAACTGGGCAGTCTTAAGCGCAGGCAGAAAAATGATATCCGCGGAGAGAGATACTCCCTCTGAAACGGATTTATTTAATTCGTTTGTTTAAAAGTGTTATTTAGTTATGTGTGTGTTTTGTGTTGGGGAACACAGGGGCCTTCCACACACAACGTCCACTAAAAACACATGGGCTGGGCAGCCGCAACCGAGCTGTGTGAGCCCAGCTGGTTGATTTTTGAGGCAATGGCGCCCTCTTGTGGACGAACTCAGGGCGACATGCATGGGATCAGAGAGATTTGCTCTCTATGTTGGCAGATATATAAATCTGCACGAATTCATTTGATTCGTTTATTAAATGTGTTGTTTAGTAATGTGTGTGTTTTGTGTTGGGAAACACTGGGGCCGAAGCCTTTAATAACTGGGTGAGGGGAACCAAGTGCGTGCGGTGTGGTAACACTGCTATGTACTTTTCCTCACGACAGACCCCCTGTAACTTGTTGGGGGGGGGGCACACACACACAACGTCCACTAAACACACGGGCTGGGCAGCCACGAGACGGGAATAACCGACCGTCGGTGGGAGACCCTGTGTAACGTTACTCCCAATGGTCGAACAACAGGCAGGCCGCTTGCGTTCGGGGCCGCCTTCCTAGGAAGGCATAAATTGAAGGCCTCAACACGTAATCGTAACACATCAAGGCCCGCGAGACCGTGTTAACAGTCTAGCGGGACGCTCCAGCCGCCTCAGACTGGGCGGTGGTCCCAGCGCTTACCCGTCGTAAATGTTCCTATCCTGGTCGGTGGAGCTCTGTGGAGCTGGCCACACACTGTTGAGGCGAACGGCCGCTCGCTCACAAACTTCCAGGAGGATGGACTGAGGCAAAGCCGCGTGAGCACTAGCCTAGGGAACGCTAAAAGGACCGCGTCATCCCCGTCGCCGGAACCGACCGGTTCGTCAACGAGAGTGGGGTTTTCCCGCGAAGATGTCCTCTTCAGGGAATGCGGATTGGGCTGATGTCAGCTCAAATATTTTAGAGAGGTGGCGCTCCGGGAGTCCCCCGGTAGCGCGTCATCATCACCGTGTCTCCCCTCCGAGTCAGAAAGGCCGAGCACGGCGCGGTGCATGGTCGTGCAACTAAAGGCCGGCTAAGTAAAAACTACATGGGCAGCAATTACAATGACCGCAATTCTCCGGGTTCTCCAAAGCTTCTTGAGCGTGTTAAGCCCAAGAAGACCGCGCAGGACGAGAGGGTCCTCAGCGGCGATGAGAGCACCACACACGGCCGGGCAGGCTCGTCGTGATAGGCTGTTCCCCGGGGGAAGCGGCTGTTTAGACGGTCACATAGCCATGGGTGGGCCAGCGGTGAAGAGCTCGGAAAAATCCGTGGCGGGCAGCCATGTCAGGAGGAGCAGGTGAAGGACAGCGAGAGCTTGGGCGGCTCCGGATGCAAAAAACACAGCGGATAGGCTGAAGAAACGACTGTCACTCACGTCTGGCGGAGGCTGATCTGGCGATATGTCCTCCTGAAGACTCGAAAGTGAGCAGCGTAAGGTTAATCCAACCGAACTGTGTCAATGCAGAGATCGCGAGAAGCGAATGTCAACTGAGGAATAGCAGCGCGCCCAGCTGTTATATGCCCGTAGGTAAGGGGGTGTGGCCTTACCTGGCAGTGGCTGCGCGCTTCTGTCTGTTAGCCAGACTTGGTGCAATTGGATGCTTCTGCAGAGGTCAGGTACGGATGCCCTTCCCATAGGTGGATCTCGAAACGAGATGATGAAAGAGAACTTAAATTTATTTGAATAAATATCAAAAATCCAAAAGGTGCGCATTATGCCTGACACTACATGAACACTTTACAGTTGGTTTTATGACTGTAAGTCGTTCTATTCAAATGCTATTGAAGTTAGAAACGTGTATACCAAAGTCGTACACACTTAAGAGACGGTCCCTAAATGTGCGAATGTCCAACATCAAGCCATCTTTATGCCAGTCTATCACTGGGAAACGCTCAGCTGTGCGCGTTATTCTGAGTCCATCTGCTTGCCTGTGAGTTTGGACTTTTAATTTTTTTAAGCTCTTGGGCGGACCGCTGTTCATCCTAACTAGGGGTGAAGAAAGCAGTTCCCATGACAGCCATGTTGAAGAAATAGAACGGACTGAACCTATTAAGCAGTCATGGGGAAGAAGACTTGTAAATTCTGTGAAAAGTGTTTTCACAACAGTTTTGAGCAGCCCAGAACCCTTGTTTGTCATCGGCCTGCTGGCTCTACCATGAACCCATCAATCCACTTCTCAGTTAATAGAATCACATGTAAAATAACATTGCAGTCTTCACCCTATAAATGAAATGTTTCAGTCAAGATCAGCGAGTGATTTTCTCTTTGTCTTTTTAGTTGTTTGATTAACATTTTACTGTAAGTCGTTCTATTCAAATGCTATTGAAGTTAGAAACGTGTATACCAAAGTCGTACACACTTAAGAGACGGTCCCTAAATGTGCGAATGTCCAACATCAAGCCATCTTTATGCCAGTCTATCACTGGGAAACGCTCAGCTGTGCGCGTTATTCTGAGTCCATCTGCTTGCCTGTGAGTTTGGACTTTTACTTCACTAGTCCATTAAGCTACGTTAAGCGTTGTATATGTCCAGCAGGGGAATCCTGAAGTATTGAGGGAAACCCTAATAGCCTGCATGCAGCACATCGCCACAATATAAAGTTAAGGCAACTAAACAACCAAGAGAAATATATGTCAACCTCAAAAATGTAACATTGGATCTGTATATCCGCATCGGGGAATAACATTATGATCTCGTTCACGGTAGAGAAATATGCATGTAGGCTACACAGGAAAAGTAACCGTGAAGGCACCGAATTTAACAAAAACAGCCGTCATAATAATCACAAATAAACTTACATTGCTGTAAATGAGTTTTATGAATGAATGACTTGCTCTAATTTTTCTGGTCTTCGTCAACAACACGCGCTTTTGCACCCCTTGCTGGTGAGGTCGACTAACAGCAGATGGAGAGTATGCTCGGCAATCTACTGCTTTTCCTGCAGTTCCTGGACGTCAATGTTGAATTTACTGTCGAATTTGAACCACTGAATTTGTGGAAGCGAATTTGCAAAGCGAAATAAAATGGACCGAAAATTGCCTGTTGAATATTATAGGTTGTATTTTTAAACAGTTAGAATGTTTTGGAAGTGAAATATGAATGGTGAATATGGATTATTGAATTTTTAATAATGAAAATGTGTTTGAAATGTTTTTAATTGAAATATTCACAGCTTAAATATTCAACCATTTTGAATTTCAGCCCATAAAAATGTAAGCCCTAAAAATACAATGCATTAAAATGCAAGCATGGTTAATGCAATGCCTATTTTTTTTCCAAGTAGTGCAATTCAACAGGCTTTTTATTTCAAAAACATTTGACATTATTTTACTTCCATACGCGATGCTGGCTTAACATCGTGATGTCTGTCAGCCATCACGATGGACGATGATATCGTCTATCGGCACAACCCTAACTGGATTGCTGCTGAGTGGTCCAAAGTTATGTTCTCTGATGAAAGTAAATTTTGCATTTCCTTTTGAAATCAAGGTCCCAGAGTCTGGAGGAAGAGAGGAGAGGCACAGAATCCACGTTGCTTGAAGTCCAGTGTAAAGTTTCCACAGTCAGTGATGGTTTGAGGTGCCATGTCATCTGCTGGTTTTGGTCCACTGTGTTTTCTGAGGTCCAAGGTCAACGCAGCCGTCTACCAGGAAGTTATAGAGCACTTCATGCTTCCTGCTCCTGACCAACTTTATGGAGATGCAGATTTAATTTTCCAACAGGACTTGGCACCTGCACACAGTGCCAAAGCTACCAGTACCTGGTTTAAGGACCATGGTATCCCTGTTCTTAATTGGCCAGCAAACTCGCCTGACCTTAACCCTATAGAAAATCTATGGGGTATTGTGAAGAGGAAGATGCGATACGCCAGACCCAACAATGCAGAAGAGCTGAAGGCCACTATCAGAGCAACCTGGGCTCTCATAACACCTGAGCAGTGCCACAGACTGATCGACTCCATGTCACGCCGCATTGCTGCAGTAATTCAGGCAAAAGGAGCCCCAACTAAGTATTGAGTGCTGTACATGCTCATACTTTTCATGTTCATACTTTTCAGTTGGCCAACATTTCTAAAAAAAATCCTTTTTTTGTATTGGTCTTAAGTGATATTCTAATTTTCAGAGATACTGAATTTCGGATTTTCATTAGTTGTCCGTTTTAATCATCACAATTAAATGAAATAAACATTTGAAATATATCAGTCTGTGTGTAATGAATGAATATAATATCCAAATTTCACTTTTTGAATAGAATTACTGAAATAAATCAACTTTTTAATGATATTCTAATTATATGACCAGCACCTGTATATATATATATATATATATATATATATATATATATATATATATATATATATATATATATATATATATACATATATATGTACAAACTAAAATTTACCAAAACCATCTGCCATATATATATATATATATATATATATATATATATATATATATATGGCAGATGGTTTTGGTCAATTTTTGTTTGTACATGCTCAAGAAAACATGAGCCCATCTGTCCTATAATACCCAAAAATGCAGGTAGGTAGGTAGCAGCTGTAAGCATTTTAGCTACATATACTATAAGTATACATATATACTTAACTACATAGCCTATACTATGAATGCCATATTATCATATAGGCTATATATATATATATATATATATATATATATATATATATATATATATATATATATATATATAGCCTATATGATAATATGGCATTCATAGTATATAAGTGCTTATGGTTATATTACCTTCTGATTCCATACTTATACATTGTTTGTGATAGATATTTGGAACGGAACATTTCTCTCCATTTGTCATGTTTAATATAAAAACATGTTTAATAACCATCTTATATTAATAATGTAAATATTACAACAGTGAAACATAGGCACCAGTTCATTATGTATCTATATGAGATTGTTGTGTGCAAGAATGAAAAGGGTAAAGAGCTACAGTACCTGGAACTCCAGGCCATAAATAACCGGTGCATCATCCTCCATCTTCAGTCATTCATTTATTAATTTATGATTTAATTCAGAGTAAAACATTCTCCTGTTTATCAAATACTTGTGACATGTACAGCAGTTCCGCGAGAGTAAAATGAAACTTACGAAAACGGCGTACGGAAACTAACGTAACCCTGTTCTCTGTATGTTCGTGCTTTGTGTTTTGCAAACGGAAGTGTTTTCGAGAATACCAGTCTCCTCCGTAGTGCAGATGTTTGACACCTTTCGCACACCGTAGGGTTCTATTCTTACGTCAGTGCGCATGCGTGTGTTTACACTGCTGTCATCACAGCGTTCATTTCACTGAAGGTAAATCATGTGTTTACTGTTTTATCATAATGTAATTTCTCTCTGTGCGTAAGTATTGTTAAGAATAAGACGGTCTCCTAAATGTTAAGTCAACAGATATTGCATTTTAGTCTACATTCATCATGTTGTTGCTACAGAGCTCTTCAGACATGCATGCAGTATATTATTGATAAACTGTATTTTAATCATAATTATTTTGTGCAAATTTTCTCCCTCAGAATGTTTGGATTTCTATCATTATTTATATAATGAATCAATGGAGCTCATTTGACATTCTGTTATTCGTATTATTTGGAAACGAAAAGGGTTTTATTTCTTTAAAAAGGCTTAAAAGTTATTTGTCAAATCATATTCCTCTATCATTTAGTTTTTTGATATTATCAGTAGTGCGTTAAATAAATGTTTACTTAAATATTATTTCACAAACTTCAGCGAAAAACGAGCAATAGAATAGGTCAAAAAGAAACCAGAGAAACACTGTAAGAATGACCTTGCGAAAAAGAAGTGTGCTTAATTGTATTGAATGTAAACAATTATTTGTGTTTGTATTGTAATTCAAATCTGTTTTTTTATTGTTTCTTTTTTTTGTGTAAAAACTGTACTTGTAGATAATATAATATTAATTAAATTCCTAAAGAGAGTACACTTTCATTACTGTTTCTTAACATAGGCTACTTAAAGGAATATCTTGTGAAAATATAGCATAACATAAGATTTATAAGCTATTTGTTTTAGGCTGGTCATTTTTACCTCAAGTGTGAAAAGGTGAGGAAAAAAATCCCCAAAAAAATCTCCCAGAAAAATTGGGAAGTGGTTATACCCAGTGTGAGCAAAGTCAGCGCGTTTTATTCCAATGCGATAACATTAACTTAAATTTTTCGGGAAAAAGAAAATCACCTCCGGGTCAAAATGACCCGAACAAAACATAAATGTACTAAAAGTGCAACTTGTTACAAAACGTGTCATTACAACATTTAAATATTTATTTAATTTAAATACATGACATACTTTAAAAAAGAATAACATTAAAGTATATTTTAGTTTATCATACATACATTTCAGTACATTCAGCTGTGCACTTTAACCATACTTCAAAGACAAAAGGAGTAATTATGAAATTACAATTTCAATTTGTACTTAAGTCCTACTTAATTTGGTCATAAAAACACTCAGCTAAATGCATTTAATAGAAATTCAAACTATAATACATTTTCATTAAATGCAGTTAAGTGTCTGAAAACATTACATTCAGTTCGCACTGAAGTATATATTATATCTGTAATAAGAATGCTAAAGTGTACTTCTTATTCACAAGGGTGTTTATGTATGTGACTATAATTTTTCTTTTAGCTATTTAGCTTTATTCATTGATCTGTGTTTTGTTTGACTGGGAATGACAGGGAACATCCAGGCTGGAGTCATGGACATCAGTGAAGGTCCATCTCAGAGGCCTGTTACACTGGATATAGATGGAGAGACGCCAGAAGCCTCTGTCACGCCCCAGACTGACCCAACAGAAGCGTCTTTCCAGGAGGAGAGCATCGACCTGGATGCCGAAGCGTTTGTTTCCCCACCGGACGACAGCATTCACTCTGAGAGCTTAATAGACAAGCTGAATGACCAGATGATGGAGAGCGTGATGATCTCAGACTCCCCTAACAGCGAGGAAGAGGACGTCGTTCCCATCGACTCACTTTTGGGGCTGAATGAAGATGAGGAAGCGCTTTTGTCCAAAACACCGGATGAAGATACAGCAGAACAAAAGGATGAAGACACTGCTGAACCTGAGGACACATCAGAGCCTTTATTGGAAGAAGAGAACGAAGACGAGAAGATTGCACAGGCGGATGACAAAAGGGAAATTGATCCTCAGGACGACCCAAACCCAGAGCCTCCTGGAGTTCAGGAATCAGGACTTGAGGTGAATACTGATACGTCCCCCAAAGAGGAGCCTATCCCGGTGTGTACTATCTTCAGCCAGGCTGTGCAACCCAAAGCACACGCCCTGATACCTGACGGCTTTCAGCCAACGCTAGTAAAATCTCCAAGTTTTACCATCGGCAGCACAGACACCCCCAACAAACTCATCCCTCAAGTGTGCCAGCCCAGTCCCAGCCTCAGTAAGTTCTTCACGGAAAACTGCGTGGTCAACCCCGCCTCAGACTTCTTTGATTCCTTCACCACATCCACCTCTTTCATATCAATCAGCAACCCGAATGCAGAGTCGGCAAAGACTCCAGATTCTCCGTCGGGCCCCGGGCCTCAGGAAGCTGTACCGACCAGCACGTACTTCACCCCTACCACTACGAAACCGCAAGAAAGTCCCGCGGAGCCCGTGAACAAACTCCAGGCTGTGTTCTCAAGCTGTGACGACCCTTTCGCAAGCGCTCTAATCACCAGCGATCTGGATAAGCGCTATGACGCCTGGCTTCCCTCAGACGACACCAGGAAGATTCTGATATCAGTGGCCACACAGCAGATCAGTCCTGTTCAGATAGACCGAGAGCAGCTGGCCATGCCTGGACTCAAGTTTGACAACCTACAGGTCAGTGCAGTTTTGCAAAATTACATTTTCAAATTTCTGATTTGACCATTCTGCTAAATGGAATGTGGTGCGTAAAGGTTCTTGAACATTTTTTTTTATTCAAAGCAAAAACTGGGTGCAGGTTTGATGTGAATAAGAGTATATAATGACAGAATAACTTTTTTTTTTATAGGTGTTGATTTAAAGACCACATTAATTCAAAAGTTGTGTTTTGTGCCTTTTATTCCATAGGCTATTTATTAGAGGCAGTCAGATATGTTACATTTAGGATTACTCTAGCATAGGGGTGTGCGAAATAATGTTATCAAAAGTACCGACTTCGATACCAAATGTGACAATACCAGCATTTCCCTCTAGCATTTTGAGCAATGTTGAACTGATTCTTAAACACCTCTGATTGGCTATTGTCTTCAAGGGCTCAACATATATGTCTCTGTTTGGCCATTGTGTTCAACACATATATGTCTGTGATTGGCCATTGTGTTCACACGCTCAACATATATGACTGTGATTGGCCATTGCGTTCATGAGCTCAACATATATGACTGTGATTGGCCATTGCGTTCATGAGCTCAAGATATGTCTCTGATTGGCCATTGTGTTCACGCGCTTAACATATATGACTGTGATTGGCCATTGCGTTCATGAGCTCAACATATATGTCTCTGATTGGCCATTGTGTTCACGCGCTTAACATATATGACTGTGATTGGCCATTGCTGGGAGCGTTTGAAAGCAGGCGTCTATCAGCCGATCCCTAATATATCCGTATGTATCAGACTTAAGCGCTCAGTGAAGACAACATATTTTTGAAGCATTGATAATTGTAGCTAATCAGAGATATATATGTTGAGCGCATGAACACAATGGCCAATTACAGTCATATGTTGAGCATATGAACACATTGGCCAATAACAGACATATATTGAGCGTGTGAACACAATGGCCAATCACACACAGTCATATATGTTGAGCGTGTGAACACAATGGCCAATCACAGTCATATATGTTGAGCGTGTGAACACAATGGCCAATCACAGTCATATATGTTGAGAGCGTAAACACAATGGCCAATCAGAGGCGTTTAAGAATCCGTTCAACAGCGTTCAGAATGCTAGAGGGAAATGTACCGAAGTCGGTTCTTTTGACAACACTAGTGCGATATCACGATTTTTGATTGTGAACGATTCAAATCTCTCCACAATCTGCTTCTGAAGAAATATCGTAGTATCGTGCTACAGTGCGTTCTATCAGTCCTGGCGCCTTCGTCCCAACATACTGTACAACCCGACTTACATTCACATCCCATGTTGATGCAGAGGTAGGGTTACATTCATGTGACATTACAGTTATTTACAAACATAAAAGTTTATTATTTGCATGCGTTTTAAAGCCTTGCCTGTTAAACATTTTAGTCACATGCTGTTTTGAGCGCATACACCCGAAGCACACGCGCACTAAAATCCTATCAAACAGCTCGTGAGTATTAAACTAAGTTATCTTTTGCATCTTATCACGCTTAAACTGTAAAATACACACAAGGTTTACATAAACGCAGTTGGTTATGTCTTAAGTGAACGTAATCAGTTGGGAGAAAACCGGATGCGTGTCTGTATATTAGGCTGCGTTTACACTTGGCATTAACATGCGATCTGATCGGATCCTTAGCCAATCAGGACATTGTGCGTTTACATTTGTTCACATTAAAGTAGCCTCTGTATCTGGATAACCGATCGGATTTCTGTTTCCTGCATAAATTAGGTCTGTGGCACGACACCAGATTAAGAGGAAAGATGATACAAATTAAACAATGTCCCAAATGCTTTCACTCACTTTACTTTCAATCTCCAGTAATTAGATCAAATTATTTTTTTTGAATGAAGGAATACTTCCAGAGTTGATCATACAAAAATAACTGGGTTGATCATGTTAAAGTCACATCGATCATCTGGGTTTAAGTTTATAGCGTGCAATGACTATATTGACAGAAATGGGAGATTGATAAACATTAAACAAAAAAATTCCGATTATTCCTCTGGCAAAGCAGCGTGCAGCTCTTCAAAGGCATAACTGATTATATACAGGCGATCGCCTCGTTCAGATAATGTTGCAAAATTAAATTGAAAAATAACAGACATAGTATCATGTAAGTCTAAATAAACTGTTTTAAAGATTGACGTTTATTGTAAGGTTCAAATAAGTTTCATTTCGTGTCTAAACTGCGCCTGGCCATTACTTTCTGACAGCCACGCGGGGCGGGGATTTAAATTACGTCCACCTGTGAATGCAGACACGATGGCTGGATTGCGTTTACATTACACTGAGATCCGATCACAATGCGTCCTCGACTACCTCCGATCCTGGACACGCTGATCGGATAACATTCCGATCAGAAGTGCGTTTACACTTGTCTTTTCAATGTGTATGTGGACAACATCCGGATACAAGTCGCATGTTAATGCCAAGTGTAAACGCAGCCTTAGATCCATGCATGAGGTCTTAAGTGACGGCAGCCTAATAAACCTGCTGCCGCTTGTCATTAATGTTGATTAAACGACAAAAGAGAAGAGAAAATTACTTACTGCTCCTCACTGAATAATTTTAGTAGCTTTAATAAGAATCAGTGTATATATGAATGTCTATGTAGTGGGTTTTTTGTTTTTTTTTACATTTGTTTATTCAATTTTGTACTTGAATTCTTTTTTTTTAATGACAAAGATAAAATAACGAAATAAAGAATTTCATCTCTGCTGACCCCTACTTTGACCTAAATGATGTCATTCTTTTTTCTTTTATATATTTTTTTTTACTTTGTAAGGCTACATTTTAAAAAATTAGTTAATTAGTTAGTTAGTTTGGCTGTACTGTGCAGTCACTTGTAAAAAAAATAAACAAAATAGTAAAACCAACATACATGTTTTTTATAAAATCGTGATTTTCCTGAAAGAAATTGTAATATGATATTTTTGCCATATCGCCTATCCTTACTCTACTATAACATTACATTATTAGAAATTATTATTTCAAATAAATGCTCTTCTTTTGAACTCTGTTCATCAAAGAATCTTGAATTAAAAAATAGAAATGTATATACATATATGAAGCAGGACAACTTTTTTCAACACGGATAATAATCAGAAATGTTCCTTAAGCTGCAAATCAGCATATTAGAATTATTTCTGAAGGGCCATAAGTCCACACAGAAAATTCAGGAGATCACAGGAGGAAACAATAAACACAACCACATTTAACACTGATTATGCCAGACAAAAGAACTAGGGAAAAACAGGGTTTAAAACATGGGGAGAGTAATCAAGAAAAAACAACAGGTGTGTAGAACTAATTAACAACCATGGAAACTAACTAGGGAGCACAGGCAAAACAGAACCAAAACACAATGAAACTAAATCAAAACCTAACATACATGTTACATGTGACACTGAAGACTGGAGTAATGATGCTGAAAATTCAGCTTTGATCACAGGAATAAATTACATTTTAAAATATATTCACAGAAAACAGTTATTTTAACAATATTCACAATATTACTCTTTTTTACTGTATTTTTGATCAAATAAATGCATCCTTGTTGAGCAGAAGAGACTTCTTTCAAAAACACACAAAAAAAATCTTACCAACCCCAAACTAATGCATGTCCGTTTCATAGCGTCTTTAAACTGCAGTAAATAAAAGTGAAGACATAGTGAATAATTATCTCTGTCAGTCTCTGTTTCGTTGTCCTCAGTGTGGGAACGCTCTGAAACAGTAATAAAAGCAGAAACGCAATCTGTGTGATTTGCAGGGCGACGCGGTGAAAGATCTCATGCAGCGTTTTCTGGGTGACCAGGCAGCAATGAAGAGACAGGTGCTCTCGGCCAACTCAGTGGAGCAGAACTCCCTGGGACTCAAGCAACTAATAGTGAGTAGCAGATCATGATTGTTCCTTCACGTGCTCCTTAATTTTTTAATAATTTCAACGTCACATTTTAAAACGAGAGTTGGAGGTGAGTGTTATTAATGGCGTAGCTCCACTTTGTGTTCTTGTTCACCATCTCCATTTCTTTTTTGAGTTTTATGACTGTTCAAAATCTGCAATTAGCTCCAGACTGGAAATCGGGGTAAAAATCTGAGATAAAATCCTCTACTGTAATGTATTGGTAAAGTGGCAGTGTTTCATGATTTAAATATAGTACTATTGTAGTCACTCATCATATAGTTATTGAATTAAATCTTTTTACAATAAGCAATTGATGGATCAATATTTCCACCTCCAGCAACGACCAGAATGTGACACAGTAATTCACAACTATGTGATGATGTGTCCTGCTCTGTGTTGATTTCTAAACTCCAGACCTCATCCACATGACATTCACACAAGTTCTTGCTTGAAATTATTGAAGTCAAGAAATGTCTTTTCCTCGTTCCCACGTGCAAATATCATTAAGCAATCCCAGCTGTGTAGATAACTCTCGCATTATTAATACTTTGACCTATTTTACTGTTGATATTGTATTACAACTTGGTGATATACACTGAAAATATCTGGTGTAGGATTTTACCATTTTCACTCAAAAATTGTAATGACAAATAATTACAAAGAAACAGCAAGTAACACCTTGAATTAAACATGAGATTTTGAAGTTGAAATACTGAAATAGTATTTTTTATTTTTTTTTGTAAAATGTAGGCTACTCCAATATTCTAATTTTATTTACAACTTACAAGAACATTTCTTTTAACAGTGTAGTTAAATTCTATCTTAATATTTTTATGACTTTTGACTATTTTTTATTTATAATATCTATAATCTATTTATTTACTCTAAAATGACTTAAAAGGTTCATCCAAAGCATCATTTCAACTCAACAGTCACTGGAGCTATGAAGATTCAAAAACAATTAATCAAGAAGTAAAATCTAGTTTAAAATAATCAAGGCCTGCTTTCCACAATGTTTTTTTACTAAATGAATGCAAGGAAAAATTATATTTATTCCCTTTTATTTATATGAACCAATATACCAACACAGTAATAAACAGCAATATTTACTAGGGATGGGAATCTTTTGGAATCCCACGATTAGATTTGAAATCAAATTTCAATTCAATATATGCATAGATTTAAAATCTTTGATCAAATCTAAAATCAAATCTACGCATATATTGAATTGAAATTTAATTAAAAATCGAGAATCGAACAGCAGGGAAATGAACAGTAGCTACTTTTAGTCCCAATCGAGCGGGAGTTATTTAGTTTAAATTATACACACTTCATAACTGCGTTCATTTAAACCGCCTGCACGCGCATTGAACGTGCTTCTTGTATGTAAAAACGTAAGTACCTGTACATGTAAAGGTCGCAAAAAAAGCTTGACTTGTGCTCGACTAACTAAACTAAACATTATTGAAGGCTATTTGTTAAGGTATTGATATGAACTGCTGTTGTCAAGTATAATCTTCACTCATAATGCTTCCTCCGTTGCCTGTGCGCTCTCTAAACTGTCTGGGTGCTGTACTGTCGCCTTCTTTTAAACTACATCACATTATTAAACATTTCGAAAATCGATTTTTGAAATTTGTGAATCAATTCGAATCGGCGGAAGATAGAATCGAGATTCATATGTGAATCGATTTTTTTCCCCGACCCCTAATATTTACCTCCATATACATAACTCTGGTGCAGTTCGAATAAAATATGAACATAACACGGACCAAAGACATGTAAACAAACCAAAAATACCTGTTTATCCTCGTCATATTTCTGAAAAGACTTGTTTCAAAAGCATAACACATTTCAAATAAAAACATTTCACGTGTGTGTGTGTGTGTGTGTGTGTGTGTGTGTGTGTGTGTGTGTGTGTGTGTTTGTTTGTTTACGGTTTATGTGGACACAAATGTGTGTAATAACATGAATATTACAACGTAAACATGGTATATGAGAGACTTGTTTTACATGTTACATGTGTCCTTGTAAACCAAATGACTTAAAAAACATATCAAACTGTGTTTTTTTTAAAATTCAAAATAATGCAGAAAGTTTTCTGTGATGGGTACACCTATGGAGAGTTACACATAAACCACATATTTGTGTGTGTGTGTGTGTGTGCGTGTGCAGTGCTGTATCAGGCAGCATGAAGTGCCAGCTGTAGCTCTAGGGGCCAAAAATTACTGCCTCACTGATTTACCTCTGAACACAAGCGTCAGACACATGCAGACAGGCCTGAGACGCACAGCCTTGCCTGCTGTGCCTACGTCCTTCATTGAATGACAAGGATACCCTGCGTGTGTGTGTGTGTGTGTGTGTGTGTGTTTCTCTAGCGTTAGCGCTGAGGCAGCCTGTAGTGTGGAAGCATGAGCTCTAATCCCCAGATCCTGGACTTCACAGGCCAGATCAAGAAGAGAAATGTGTGTGAGGCTTACTGAGACACACACAGGATTAGTCCTATGTATATAGTGAGACATTCACAGACACTGCATTGTATCACTCTTAAAGATCCTATGTGTTTTAAATACATTTATGTATTTTGCTTTTATCCAAATTGACTAACATTGCATTCAAGGTATACAGTCATTATACTGCAAAAAAGATTTTCTTACTCTGTATTTTTGCCTTGATTTCCAGTATAAATATCTAAACATTATTAAATCAAGATACTTTTACTTGAAAAACAATTACATAAGTCTGAAAAAAAAAATCATCAAAATTAAGTGAATTTATGCTAAAAACAAGAAAAATATCTGCCAATAGGATAAGAAAAAAAATCTTGTTTTCCCTCTGAATTAAGTTTATTTTTCCTACCCCACTGACAGGTATCTTTTCTTGTTTTAAACATAAACTCACTTCATTTTAATACTTTTCAATTTACAAAGCTTAATATCTTTAGACATTTTGCTTCTCAAGTAAATGTATCTTGATTTAAGAATGTTTAGATATCTGTACTGAAAAACAAAACAAAAATGCTATGTAAGAAAATCATTTTTTTGCAGTGTAGTTCATTCATTTCCTGTCGCGGAACGTTGCCAAAGAGTAGTCATGAAGACAAAATAACAAAGAGAACAGTCTTTAATCCAAATAACTCAGGGAGATACAGAGAAACAGGCTTGCAATACTTCACAAACACAATGTTAAGACAGGACAAATTACCTCAAGAAACATGGGACTATACACACTAAACCAAACGAGAACTAATGAGTAGGGGTGTAACGATAACCTCATGTCACGATTCGATACATATCACGATACTGAACTCACGATACGATATTATTGCGATACTACAAGACATATGATAAAAGGTAAACAAAAAACTTACTATTGATTGAAATGCTAAATTTGATATTACATTGTGGGTGAAAATAAATAGGCTTAGACTTGGTGCTGGAAACTCAATGCTCAGGTCAATAGTGACACCAGAATAAAAATATTCATAATTCTGAAGATGAAAATACATCTTAAAATTACAAATTATTATAGACGAATATGCTTGCACTCTCTCAGTGACTAGATATATTTAAAATAATGTAGGCCACTTTTTACTGGTAACATCAGACATTTGGCATCATCAGGGCCCACAATTATTCCCCCATTGCATTATTAAACATTATATTCAATATTATATATAGTAGTTTAATGTAGTACTGACACTAAAACTCTGTAAACAATACATATTGTTGCATTTTTGTATTGCGATATATTGTGGCACAATATATTGTTACACCCCTAATAATGAGCTAATTAATTGATGACAGGTGAATGAAATTAATCCAAAAAAACATGTGGGAAAACTGGATGAACTAAAAACGAGCAAACAGAAGATGAACACAATAAAAAAAAAGACAAAACAGAACCCTGACACTACTCCCCCTCCCGGAATGCGCGCAACAAAAATAATCCAACTTGGTGGAGTGAGGGAAGGTAACAGGCAGGTATCCTGCTTCGATATAACCAGGGCAGACAGGAAGGGCAGATTCTGGAATTTCTCCGACTGGATCGGACTCGGGAATTTCTCTCACTGGAACAGACTCAGGAATTTCTCTCAGTGGAACGGACTCTGGAATTTCTCTCACTGAAATGAACTCGGGAATTTCTCTCACTGGAACAGACTCAGTAATTTCTCTCACAGGATCGGACTTTCGGAATTTCTCTCACTGGAACAGACTCGGGAATTTCTCTTACTGGAACAGACTCTGGAATTTCTCTCACTGGAACAGACTCGGGAATTTCTCTCACTGGAACGGACTTGGGAATTTCTCTTACTGGAACGGACTCAGGACACAAGAACCTATAGGTGGCCAGCACCCTCTCTACAAAGGCCACAAAGGTCCCACAAAGGACGGACAGGCATGCCCTCGTCTGCTCATTAAAGCTGGAGTGGTAATATACCTTTAATGAACGGTCAGGAAATTAAGTCAGGTACGCCAGTGGTCCTTGAGGGCTCTGCCTTGCTGTTCTAATCAGAGCAATTGTACTGCTGGCAAATCCATATTTGAGTCCTTGTTCTTTGGTCCTGTCTTCTGTCACGGAACATTGCCAAAGAGTAGTCACAAAGACGAAATAACAGAGAACAGGCTTGAAACACTTCACAAACACGACGATAAGATGGGACAAATTAACTTTTCTTACACAGAATAAGGCACACAACATATTATTTCTTAGTATTCTACAGTGATAAAGGCTATGTTGATTAGCATTAAAGGGCACCTATTATGCAAAATTCACTTTTACATGGTGTTTGAACATAAATGTGTGTTGGCAGTGTGTTTACACAACCACCCTATAATGATAAAAATCCACTCAGTGCTTTTTTAAAAATCCCCATACACTCACCTAAAAGATTATTAGGAACACCATACTAATACTGTGTTTGACCCCCTTTCGCCTTCAGAACTGCCTTAATTCTACGTGGCATTGATTCAACAAGGTGCTGAAAGCATTCTTTAGAAATGTTGGCCCATATTGATAGGATACCATATTGCAGTTGATGCACATCCAGGGCACGAAGCTCCCGTTCCACCACATTCCAAAGATGCTCTATTGGGTTGAGATCTGGTGACTGTGGGGGCCATTTTAGTACAGTGAACTCATTGTCATGTTCAAGAAACCAATTTGAAATGATTCGAGCTTTGTGACATGGTGCATTATCCTGCTGGAAGTTGCCATCAGAGGATGGGTACATGGTGGCCATAAAGGGATCGACATGGTCAGAAACAATGCTCAGGTAGGCCGTGGCATTTAAACGATGCCCAATTGGCACTAAGGGGCCTAAAGTGTGCCAAGAAAACATCCCCCACACCATTACACCACCACCACCAGCAGCCTGCACAGTGGTAACAAGGCATGATGGATCCATGTTCTCATTCTGTTTACGCCAAATTCTGACTCTACCATCTGAATGTCTCAACAGAAATCGAGACTCATCAGACCAGGCAACATTTTTCCAGTCTTCAACTGTCCAATTTTGGTGAGCTCTTGCAAATTGTAGCCTCTTTTTCCTATTTGTAGTGGAGATGAGTGGTACCCGGTGGGGTCTTCTGCTGTTGTAGCCCATCCGCCTCAAGGTTGTGCGTGTTGTGGCTTCACAAATGCTTTGCTGCATACCTCGGTTGTAACGAGTGGTTATTTCAGTCAAAGTTGCTCTTCTATCAACTTGAATCAGTCGGCCCATTCTCCTCTGACCTCTAGCATCAACAAGGCATTTTCACCCACAGGACTGCCGCATACTGGATGTTTTTCACTTTTCACACCATTCTTTGTAAACCCCAGAAATGGTTGTGCGCGAAAATCCCAGTAACTGAGCAGATTGTGAAATAATCAGTTGGCCCGTCTGGCACCAACAACCATGCCACTCTCAAAATTGCTTAAATCACCTTTCTTTCCCATTCTGACATTCAGTTTGGAGTTCAGGAGATTGTCTTGACCAGAACCACACCCCTAAATGCATTGAAGCAACTGCCATGTGATTGGTTGATTAGATAATTGCATTAATGAGAAATTGAACAGGTGTTCCTAATAATCCTTTAGGTGAGTGTATATCATAAGCACTGTCTCAGAACAAGCTGTTCTCAGATTCGGAGCAATGTGATATACTTTTGCACAAGCCCCGCCCACAACTGTTGACTGACGCTGCTGTATTAGCATAAACCCACCCTGAATGAGCTAAACACAGTCTGCCATTGTTTCGACGCCGGAGCAGCTGTAGACAAGAATGTCTTCTAAAGTTATTGAGGTATTTTGTTGTTGGATGTAAGAATGAACGTAGCAGTCTTTATTTACTCTTGTTGTTACTCGAGGATTGATCTGTACCAACTGTTCGTGATCCAGCTTACAGTCTCTGGAGCGATAGGCTTAACATTACTGATCAGTGATCACTGCAGTAATGTAAGAGAGAGAGCCCACTTTATGACAGCTCATCGAGTCGTTTTACGGATATAAAGTTTACCAGTTTATTAAGCACCCACTGAAAAGGTGTGTATATATTTGTATACTGTTATTTGTAACGAGTGTTTTGTGTAATTCACTGTGCTGTGTATGTTGATGATAATGAGAGAGAGAGAGAGAGAGAGAGAGAGAGAGAGAGAGAGAGAGTTTATGGATAAGACTTTAATGTGCACTTCTTATTCGGTGTTTATTCAGCTCTTACAGTGATTTTCTGGAGTAAAACTAACGCTTCATCTTTTGTGTGATGTACAATAAACTTCATTGAACTCATCAGTATATTTTTGGCCATCATTCGGACGGGGTCCGCTACAGCAGGCTTGTACTAATAGTGGATAAAAGCAAGATGAAAAATAAGTTATAACCGTAATTAAACTAAACTATACCTGTTCTATCTCCATACAGCATATATTCTCTGGCTCTCTTGGCATTATTGTTAGCCTGGCAAGCCAGACCTACATCAAGATGTTAGGTCTGGGAAACAATTGGCTTACCTCAATCCGAGGGGCGGGATAAACGGTTGTCTTTCAAATTCCTTTTGCACGCAATAGGACGTGCTACAACCAACCAGAGCAACGAACGGCTGTGGTTGAGTGAGTCCCATGCGTTTTTCCACCAGAGGAGCTAGTTGAAGGTCTATATTAAATTTTGACCGTATCCGGTCGTCAAAACTCCGAAAACATCTTCCTTTTTTAAGAATGACTTAAGTGACGTTCTCTTAACTCCAAGTCATGCAGAGTCGCGGCCAAAGCCGATTCGAAAGACCGCTGTTCGCCAGCAGCATCTTCTTTGTTTTCAAGTAGCAGGGAAATCACCTATGGAAATCACGCGGAACCGTCACAATTCTAACGCCCTCCCACCAGCTCTATACACGATGTGATTGGCCTGACCAGAGTTTGGGTTTTCCAGCTCGAATGCCAACGGAGAGTTGCTAGACCACACTTTGCTGCAAAATAATTTTTGCTGCCGCTAGGGTCCGTCTAGATTTCTAGGCTACATTATTGTCTGACTCCGGGTCGAAATGAACTAGGGCTGCAACTAATAATAGTAGTAACTAGTAATAATAATAGCAATAATAATAATTATAACAGAAGATAATATCTCTAGTCTATCCTAATATTAATTATAAATACAATGTATTTAAAATATAAATACAATATAAAATAATATAGAAAAACAAATACAGTGGATTGACCACCTTCTGTGGTCTGTAAGGTATTTTGCAGCTCATCCTTTCCGAGCATATAGTGAAGTTTCTCTGAGTCATTTAGAGTAAAGATCGAAAAATTCAGTGCTGAAAATTGTGGAAAAAATATTCCCCTTGTAGTGGTACTTGGTACAGACAAGAAAGTGTTTTCATCTTCTGTCTATCTGATTCAAATCACAGTCTGCTAATTCAGTGGTAAGAATTTAATTCTTGTTTTTATTTATATTGTTGTCCATTTATCAACTCAGATAAACCATGTATTGTAGTAGTCGTGTATTAGTCATGTTTAATCAATCAAAGCGTTTCAATCTTCTGTTTATTCAGCTACAGCGATAGTTTGATGCCCATAGGGATTTCCTGGAATGACGTGCATTATCGAACTTCTGCCGGGCATATTTTAAGTGTCTGCCCGAGAGCGCTCTCTGGCTTTCAGAGGGAGCAGCATTTACTACTGCTGATCACAGAGCCGTGCTGCACTGACAAGCTGCACATAAAATAATCGCAGCCTTTGCCAAATCGAATTGAAATCGGTTTCATTTCAAATAATCGTGCAGCTGTTAAAATGGTCTATAACTGGGACTAGTGCAGGCGTACTGATCCAGATCTGTCTTCCCCGGAGTAAAAACTGCTCAGACAGAGAGCAAAGTCTCACATACAACACAACATGTGCCGTTCATCTGAACCTGATAGAATATCCCTCATTCTAAAGAAGACCGATGCCTCAGCCACCCTCATTTCCCCATGTCTGCTCATTTCTCTCTTTTCGGCTCTTGTCTTCTCCATACAGGGTTCCAGTGATTATTTTTGGCTCTTAATCTCGGTCTTATTTCTCGCGGCACCATCCTGACTTCCTTTCCAGCTGTTCATAATATTGTTATCTATCTTATTTTCTTGGCCACAAAGGACTGAATCTCTCTCAGTGCAGCCCATAAGTGTTCGGTGAGTGTACAGAGTGAGACAGTTGCAAAAGACAGCTTTAAAGGAATAGTTCACTTAAAAATGACAATTCTGTCATCATTTACTCTCCCTCAAGTTGTTTCAAACCTGTATGAATTTCTTTCTTTTGCTGAACACAAAAGAAGATATTTTGAAGAATGTTTTGAAGAACAGTTGATGGACCCTATTGACTTACTACATACTTTATTGACATAGTATTTTTTTCTGTACTGTGTAAGTCAATGGGGTCCATCAACTGTTAGTTCCCAACATTCTTCAAAATATCTTCTTTTGTGTTCAGCAGAAGAAAGAAATTCATACTGGTTTGAAACAACTTGAGGATGAGTAATGGATGACAGGTTGTTGGTTTTCATCTCCAAGGTTGTCATTTCCATTTTTGTATTTTTTCTTAAAAGTGTCAGATACAAAATCATTTGTATGAATATATACAAATCTAGCATTCACTTCTCTAGCATTCACAGATAACTGGTTTTCAGCTCCATCTATTGAAGAAACTGTAAGTATAAGCATAATTACCTACAGTAAAATCATTAAAATCTCACCAGATCTTGTGAGATTTTTTTTAATTAGCAGGTGAACTATGACGTTTTCAAGATAAACACTGACTTTAATATTGCTTGATTTTTAATAACGATTCCATAAATATCTGATGGTGTTTACATAAACAATTAAATGAGCCTCATACTTCTGTCAGACCATTGTACTGATGTTATTTTACTGTCTCAAACTGTCAAAGACAGCAGAGAAAAACAAGACCATGGTTTCTGAATGTCTAAAATGAGTAAGATTTTCATTAAAATTATCCAAAGAAAGTCACTGCCCTAATTTGCCTCAATGTCTTTATTAACAGAAACTAAATGTATATGATTTTAACATGAATTTACTGACTACAATGGATTGTTTAAAATATGCTAGAGCTGTGCGATTGTGGAAAAATTGAGAATCACTTCTTTTTTTTTTAAATAGAGATGACGAATCACCCACGATAATGAACAGACAACTAAACATAAGTAATTTACAAATAGGTTCAAACAAATTGTTAACTGCTGCAGTCTATTAAATAGTTTTAAATTAATGATTCAATGACTCACTCATAAAGAGTTTGCTTGTTTCATTACTGGATGAATCAGCATTTTCATCATTACTGGATGAAAAAAATATTTTTTTAAATAATCTCTTGAAGGAATGTTTCAATGACAAAAACATTTTTCAACAGTCACTTGTCGCCACCTACTGGTGTTACAATGTAATTGATACAATATTTCTGTGAATCTCTGTGATTGTACTTGTCAATGGTTTAATAGACGTAGCCAGATTGTTGTCATTTAGGAACAAGATCAAGTGGGTGTTTGAATCGAGTTTGCGATTATTTATTGTTTCTAATTTTTCGTGTTATTAATTGTTTTACTAAGTTGCTGTTGCTTCAACTGGTTGGTTCATCAGTCCAAACAGGACTTTTGAATCCATCTGCATTGAATGAATCCATTATTCAGCCTGACATTGGCTCTAATGCTTGCCTGTTGGGTAATTGGTTCTTCCAATGCATTCAGATTAGCTTTGTCTTTCAGAGGAAGTAAAATATTTGGTTGATGGTTTACATCAACATTTATTTTCATATTAGCAGATTTGTCTGAAACATTAACAAATGCCTTTTCTACCCGAGGTGATAAGAATGTGACAACAGCATTATCTTGCTGTGCAGCATGGCCTAGAAAACGCTTGCAGGTTAGCATAGCTTTCAGTAATTAACCTCTGGTCAGCAGGGTCTACCGCAGTCGTCTTTGGTGACCAGGTTGTTTGAACTCATTGCTGAATTATTTCTTCTTTACAGTACAACACTAAGTTTGTGATATTTTCTCAGTCTCTGATCTGCTTGCTTTCCTGCCAGACCCTTTTGTTTGGTCAGAAAAGCTAACAAGGAAACAGATAATTGTTGTCGGTGTTACTTGTTTCTTCAGAAATGAGGAAACTGTGTGGGTCAAAATCAGGAAACAGTGCTATTGTCTCTGTAACTATATAATAAACAGAACTGAACTTAGTCTCATAGATCCAATTTTCATGAGAATAGCAGCCAATTCATCACTGTATAGAATTAATGAAAAATTATTATGTATTTATTGAAATTAATTTACATGCTTTTGTTGTCTGTGTAGTTTTTTTAAAAGAATTTATTGGAGTTTAAAAGGCATTCCTAATTCAATTCGGAATGGTTTATGATTCCCTGGTGAATAGCATTTGAGTTGTTGCCATAGAGCTTTTGTTTATTCCTCACCTGTTCATTGTATTAATTTACTTCTTTTTCCTTGCTTCATTATCGCTTCTTGTTTCGTTGTTTCGCTTACAGAGCTGTTATGTTTTTATTCCCATTTTTGATGAATCTTTGTAGCGCTTTTGGGTTAGTAACACTGAATAACGGTTTTACAAGGCTGTAGCTACATATTTAGGAATTAGAAAATGCATTAGTGTCCTTTTATGTGAATATTATCTGCATAATCTTCATGGCATCAGTGAAAGTCTGACTGTAAAGCTGTAAAAGGTTATAGTAATTACGAAGTGGCTCGAACGCAGAACTAGTTTCAATGAATGTCTTGCTTCAGAAGTGACTTTGGTGAAAGTATTCCAAATACTGATATGGTTTCAGTGTGCACTCGTCTTAAACAAACCATTTTTTTTAGGTTTATGTTAGGGATAATCCACGGCTACGCTACCGCATCGTTGCTGAAAAATATGATGTAGTGATTCCATTTTATTAATAAAAATCCAGGGATCTAGCTGTGGGTTAAACCGTTTTATTGCACACCTTCCAACCAATCAGAATCGAGTATTCAGACAGACCATGGTTTAACAAAACTGGAGGTTTTTGCACTGGGGGGTTTCTTGTTGGTTTTTGCACTGGGTAGTTATAGGAACTTAGAAGTTACATAAGCCGTCACAAACGTGTTCTGGTTGTTGTGCAGGACTTTTATTTTGACGATGTGGCAGATTTTTACTTTGTTGTCACTGAGAACCCCAATGCCTGAGCACACAGCGCTCCCATTCTCCGTCTTCATGGTCTCCGTCATTGGCATGGTTTTATTTCAGTTAGCCTGATAGCTGGTTTGATTTGCATTGAGAGATGATCTTATGGAAAGGACCCCATGCCAATCTCTAGGTATAGTGAAGGGAATGTGATGATGTGGGGCTTTTTTAATTCCAAAGGCCAAGGGAACTTTATCAGGATGCATAGTATCCTGGATTCATGAAATAACTGGCCCTTAAAAATAAAAATCTGCCTGCCTCTATTGGAATTTAACATAGGGGTGTCCTGACTTATGTCCCCTGTATTTTAAGGAAGAACATTTATTTATTTATGATTAAGATTTGTTCTAATTTTTTAAATTAAGGCATTAAAGCTGCAGTCGGCAAGTCTGGCAGATTGAGTGGACTTAGGCAAAATTTTGAATGTTTACAACTTTCATGCCCCTCCCCCACTATCAACGAATACCCTCCCACCGAGTTTGTGTTCGTCAGTGCGTGTGCACCAGATTTTCTGTGAACACGCCCGTCTCATCAGCATCCATCATAAGTCAGTAAGCATGCAAACTGACATGATTTTAGTATGATCTAGCTGCTTCAGATGGTAGATTGTTACGAAATGGATTACCCACCAACGTAAACGTAAATAAACACTTTCGTCTGTCTGAAACGCTATTATTGCTGTATGGTATATGCGGCAGACATTGTCATTGTACATTGTTCTATTGCTTATATAACAGAGCTAGTCAGATAGCACATACAATAACAGTAGCTTTACTACTGTTCTTACTCTCGTAAGAAAGATAGAGTAGCATTGATTCTTCCAAAAAGCCGAACTTTATCCCTTCATCTGGACGTTTATCCACCTAACGTTACATTCACACGGATTTCAGTGCATACAAAGCTAACGAACCTGCCCAACAAGTGCTAACGTTAGCTATCCATACCAACACATTTGGGCAAACATACTTAGATTACTAACATAACACTAAGAAATAAAGTAACTGGTTGATAAAGCACAATTACCTGTCGAGAAGAAATGTTGCAAGCTGTGCATCCAGCTTGAACCCAATTCAATCACGTAACGTTAAATCTCTCCACCTTTCAAATGCCGATCCGATGTTGATCCTGGTTTATTTACGGGCACGGTCGCTTTCTTTCTTTACTTCTTTCTTTTCAACAGGTGTTCTCTTTTCCTGTGTTGTTTTTGACCTCCTAGCTCTTGAGGTTAACCGAGGAATTGGAATCTTTTCCGCCATCACTCTTCCTTACTGTGCGAACTTCAGGCGTGTGCATGTGATTGTAACGTGCGTGAGGGGTGGCGTGTGCACGACCTGTGATTGACAGTCAGATATCACACCCCCCTGCGCTGATTGGACCTGATGATCCGGGAGCGGTGGATTTTTGCAAAACAAATAACACGCTCCAGGTGGAGTTAGAAGATCGGGTTTTTTTCTAAAACCACTTTATTTATGTTGTTCTGTCGGATTATAGTGTCGATTTCACTGAATATGATAAAAAAAATGTTGCCGACGGTAGCTTTAAGATCAATTCCCAAAAGAAGATTTTTTATTGCTCTTTATAGTCAACTTTAGCATGGGTGTGTTCACTTATGCTAAGCACTGTACCTTAAAATTTTGAGTTCATTAAAATAAAAACATTTAGTTAATACAACAAAGGAGGTTGGTTTAATAAATGATATTATGTTATCTGAATCAGTTGATTTGACAAAAGATAAAAAGTTGTGATAAATCATGAAAATAATTTTTTACAGTGTGACTTTGGTCCATCTATTGCTGTTTTCCTTATTTGTGGAGAGAATATATAGGCTATAAACTGTGTTTGCCAGGCTTTTTAAAGGAGAACTCTGGTCAATTTTAACATTGAGCTCATTCTTTGTAAATTTAGAGTGCTGTCAGTACAGAGAACAACGACAAAAATCGGTGTTGCCTACACCGTGTTATCCTCTTTTTAAAATTTGCACCCTGTTGACTTAAATGGGGCAAGTTTTAAACCTGCTTTTAGCCTCTTAACATCCTTGATGTGTCATTACAAGTGCACAGCCATGTGAGTGATTTTATTCTCACATGGCTCCCGAAGTCCACAGTAGTCGATTGTCGAGTGGGCGCACGCGCGATCATTGGTAATTAAGCAACAGTGGAGACTCAGACTGTCAGCTGTCAGCCGATGATGGTGCTGTGTGGCGTTCTGTTGTTTTTTTTTTTTTACCAATGATGGCGCGTGCGCCCACTCGACAATCGACCACTGTGGACTTCGACCGAAAACAGGAAGTAAATACAGGTATGTGAGCTGGCTGAATTAACATCACTTTTATTCATATCTTTCACATCTACTGCAGTCAGATTCACCGTGTTCACTCTGAATAAAATCACTCACATGGCTGTGCACTTGTAATGACACATCAAGGATGTTAAGAGGCTAAAACCAGGTTTAAAACTTGCCCCATTTAAGTCAACAGGGTGCAAATTTTAAAAAGAGGATAACATTGTGTAGGCAACACCGATTTTTGTCGTTGTTCTCTGTACTGACAGCACTCCAAATTTATAAAAAAAATGCTTTAAAAATGGCAGGTGTTTCGCATGTTCGGCCAATTAACATACACTTATATCACTAGTAGTTCCTATAGCGCTGGGTTAGATTATGATTTAGTCCCCTCAAAAAGTGTTCCTAGAACTAAAATCATTCCCAGTTCCTGCGGCGCGAACACACCAAAAAGCAGGTACTTCCTCTAATAGTTTTAGAAATACTATGAAAGCGTTCCTCCAGTGTGAAAGCCCCTAATGATGACAGGGAACTATCCCTGTAAAACAGCAGAACCTTTGATCTGTCTTGTGTGTGAGTTTGGGGTCCCCAAGTGTGCAGTACATCAGAAAGGACCCTCGTTTCCCCTATCATTGACTTCTGTTGTTTTATCTCAGTGGCAGCTGCTGCTTTTGCCCGTTTTCCTGCCAGTGGTTTTCGGCTTCATTTGCCCCTCTAATGAAGATTTAGAGGCTCTAGGATATCTAAAAAAAGAGAAAGTATAGTAAGGGTAGACATGATATTGAATATAAGGCGGATAAAAAAAAGAGGCTGTGAGGGATAGACTTTAGGGCTGTTACTAATAATTAGTCGATTATTCCAGTGTTTCCTCTAGGAAATGATGGATGATTTCCCATTGACCCCTTTGGTGGTTAAAGGGATAGTTCACCCAAAAATGAAAATTCTGTCAGTAATTACTCACCCTCATGTTGTTCCAACCCCATAAGACCTTTGTTCATCTTCGGAACACAAATTAAGATATTTTTGATTAAGTCTGAGAGCTGGATCACTCCTCAATAGGCTTCTTAAGGGTTGGCAGAAGTCGCCAGCTTTGCAGAGTCAATACCTCCAAACTTCGTGTGGCCTTCAGATTAGCTCAAGAACAGTGCGTAGAGCGCTTCATGGAATGGGTTTCCATGGCCGAGCAGCATCCAAGCCTTACATCACCAAGTGCAATGCAAAACACCGATTGCAGTGGTGTAAAGCACGCCGCCACTGGACTCTAGAGCAGTGGAGACATGTTCTCTGGAGTGACCAATAGGGGTGTAACGGTTCTCTGTAAAAAATCATACCGTACCGTTCTCCACCCACGGTTCAGGATGCACTTGCACCGCGGTTGATCTCAAAACTGATGATGCATCTATAATCTGGTTTGTTGAAAATAACAACGCATAAAACAGACAGTTCCACTGTCAATAAATTCACTTGCTGGCTTCCCAAATAATACATTACAACAGCGATAATCAAAAAAACGTGAACAAACCGGTTATGGTTGACCAGTCATTTACGCCGTCATCACCTCTCGGGAGTTGATAGCGCGAGCGCAGGCGAGACCTGAATTGCACACGTTACTATCGGTGTTTAAAACCAAACTCATTTAAGCTTTGCCAACGTAAACATTCAAGAGCAAGACGCGAAAGAGAACTCATTCGCGCGCACTGTGAGAAGATATGTGTGTGTGTGTGTCTGTGTGTGTGTGTCTGTGTAGCCTACCCATCTCAGACAGCACGCAAATATTGAGTCTTGCACTTGAATGGACAAATTAACACAAAAAATATGTCAACATGTCCGTCTTGATGAGTATCCTAGCACATATATACTGTTATGCCTTGGTTTAAGTGAACTTATATGGTCAAGAAAGACAAATTACAGTATCAGTGTAGGGCAGGCCTACTGAATCGGCTCTGAATTGAATAGCTTTTGTAACTTTAATAAGGATTAATCTTTAATTTAAACAGTCAAATATGCAAATATGCAATGTTATTTTAAATTTGATTATTTTATTCAACCTCTGTACCTGAAAACTAATGTTAGACCTACCTGAAAAGTATAGTATAGCATTTTATTAGTATCTCTGCTCTATTGTATTTATTTGTGCTTGTGGTTAGATTATTTGTTCTTATTTTCTTTATTTTATTTGACAGTAGTCTTTTTTCCCCTGAACATAGCACATTCTGAACCATACCGAAACCGTGACCCTAAAACCGTGATACAAACCGAACCGTGAGCTATTTGAACCGTTGCACCCCTAGTGACAAATCACGCTTCTCTGTCTGGCAATCCGATGGACGAGTCTGGGTTTGGCGGTTGCCACGAGAATGGTAATTGCCTGACTGCTTTGTGCCAAGTGTAAAGTTTGTTGGAGGGGGAATTACGGTGTGGGGTTGTCTTTCAGGGATTGGGCTTGGCCCCTTACTTTCAGTGAAAGGAACTCTTAATGCTTTAGCATATCCAGACATTTTGAACAATTTCATGCTCCCAACTTTGTGGGAACGGTTTGGGGATGTTTCTGTTCCAACATGACTGCGCACCAGTGAACAAAGCAAGGTCCATAAAGACATGGATGAGCGAGTTTGGTGTGGAGGAACTTGACTGTCCAGACCTTAACCTGATAGAACACCTTTGGCATGAATTAGAGCGGAGACTGCGAGCCAGGCTTTCTCATCCGACATCAGTGCCTGACCTCACAAATGAGCTTCTAGAAGAATGGTCAAAAATGCCCATAAACACACTCCTAAACCTTGTGGAAAGAGTTGAAGCTGTTATAGCTGCAAAGGGTGGGCCAACTCCATATTAAACCCTACTGATTAAGAATGGGATGTCATTAAAGTTCATGTGCATGTAAAAGCAGGTGTCCCAAACCTTGTGTGTATACACTCACCTAAAGGATTATTAGGAACACCATACTAATACTGTGTTTGACCCCCTTCCGCCTTCAGAACTGCCTTAATTCTACATGGCATTGATTCAACAAGGTGCTGAAAGCATTCTTTAAAAATGTTGGCCCATATTTATAGGATAGCATCTTGCAGTTGATGGAGATTTTTGGGATGCACATCCAGGGCACGAAGCTCCCGTTCCACCACATCCCAAAGACGCTCTATTGGGTTGAGATCTGGTGACTGTGGGGGCCATTTTAGTACAGTGAACTCATTGTCATGTTCAAGAAACCAATTTGAAATGATTCGAGCTTTGTGACATGGTGCATTATCCTGCTGGAAGTAGCCATCAGAGGATGGGTACATGGTGGCCATAAAGGGATGGACAGGGTCAGAAACAATGCTCAGGTAGGCCGTGGCATTTAAACGATGCCCAATTGGCACTAAGGGGCCTAAAGTGTGCCAAGAAAACATCCCCCACACCATTACACCACCACCACCAGCCTGCACAGTGGTAACAAGGCATGATGGATCCATGTTCTCATTCTGTTTACACCAAATTCTGACTCTACCATCTGAATGTCTCAACAGAAATCGAGACTCATCAGACCAGGCGACATTTTTCCAGTCTTCAACTGTCCAATTTTGGTGATCTCTTGCAAATTGTAGCCTCTTTTTTCTATTTGTAGTGGAGATGAGTGTTGTGGCTTCACAAATGCTTTGCTGCATACCTCGGTTGTAACGAGTGGTTATTTCAGTCAAAGTTGCTCTTCTATCAACTTGAATCAGTCGGCCCATTCTCCTCTGACCTCTAGCATCAACAAGGCATTTTCACCCACAGGACTGCCGCATACTGGATGTTTTTCCCTTTTCACACCATTCTTTGTAAACCCTAGAAATGGTTGTGCGTGAAAATCCCAGTAACTGAGCAGATTGTGAAATACTCAGACCGGCCCGTCTGGCACCAACAACCATGCCATGCTCAAAATTGCTTATCACCTTTCTTTCCCATTCTGACATTCTGACATTCAGTTTGAAGTTCAGGAGATTGTTTTGACCAGGACCACACCCCTAAATGCATTGAAGCAACTGCCATGTGATTGGTTGATTAGATAATTGCATTAATGAGAAATTGAACAGGTGTTCTTAATAATCCTTTAGGTGAGTGTATATATATATATATATATATATATATATATACTATAAAATGAAAAGACATTTCTTTTAAATGTATAGCGCAGCTTTTTAATGAGGAAGCAACACATAATAGATAGGACAGAACAAGATTGGCTGTTAATAACCTTTTATTGTGCAAAAGTATTATGATATGAAAACTGCGCAGAATGATGCGCTTGAAGCAACATGGAGTCAGCAAGCAGCACTTTGCATTGATAAATTCAAAGCAAAAAGGGAAGAGATATGGATGCATAGTGTATTATATTGTATTTTATAGACACTTGGTAGAAAGATGACATGATTTAGAAACAGCAATTAACAAAATAAAGTCCTTTAGTGCAAAACCGTAGACCTTTATCTACAAATACAGTATAATAATAGGAACATTGATCTTGAAATGAGTTTCATCGTGTTGACTGTCATACCCGAACGCGACGCACTGTTTGAAAGCTGAATGGATAATGACTGAGGAGAGATGAGTTTCCATTAACTTTAACTTAATGACTTAAATATTCATTAGTACCTCACATTAAGCTATCAAATGGCTTTAGAAGTCTTGGAATGTAGTGCATGTAGTTGCACGCAATAACAGTAAATTATGCATAATTTCAAGTAAATAACCCTAAATCCGAATCGTAACTCAGATAAGTATTGAATATTATTTAACTGAATATAATATGTACTTATTATAGAGTAAGTACAATGTAACTACATTACCTTAAAATAAAGTGTAACCGATTAACCTAAGTTAAAGTCCTCCTGTAGTCAATCATTTTATCCCTTAAAACTCATCTTTGATCACCATAATTACAATTTTATTTTTTTTCCTTTAAAAAAAAATTCTTCATGTCTTAAAATATCTTGAATGTAACTCTACACGCTTGCCTCATTTAGTATACGTGGACCCATGAATATGCAAATGAGCCCCGCCTCCACTCACTCACAGCAGCTCAGAGATCCACTCGTTGACGATCACACGTTGATCTGATTGGTTACAAGGTAGTTTGTGACATCAGAAACACCAGCGATTTCAAACCGCGTTTGATTCTTTGATTCACTGCAGTTTAAGGAGAAAATACTCAGGACAAATACGGACAAATACAAACACAGAAAATGTTCCTTATTTATTTATTTTTGTTATTATTTTATTACTGACTGTTCACTTGTCTTTTATATTGTTTCATAGCTTTTTATTAGTCGGGCTAGTAGTTTTTGCTGTGGTATCAAAATCAGGTTCGAGAATAGTGAAATTTCAATGGTCTACAAATATGGTGTCATAATAAGCTATTTAATAGAATACAATGTTGAGTCTAAAACAATGAGTCAAAAACAATAACAATAATAGTGAAAAGTATGGCAGGGTAAGTCAAAATTGAACCATTGGCCCAACTGAGATGTAGGCCGGATATTGACAGATATTGTCTGAACAAACAGATCACAATTTCATCCATGCAAAATAACACTGCAGACACTGAAGATCAGATCTGAAAAACAAATTGGATATATGTGCAAAGCGATCAAATCCACTGCAGGAAAATGTGCCTGTCACCCAAAAACAAATCTACAGTATTCCATATGTGAGGAAAACTTTGGTGTGAACAAGCCTAATTTGTCTGTCCCTAGTTTGTATTGCAGTCAATTTAATTTTTTTTGCAACATATGCAAGTTTTGAAATGAAAGTCTTGCTGTAACTAATGCCAGTGTCATGTAAAGCGAGGTTTCACAGTGAGCTTGTCGTCTCGTTTGCGCCTCCTCCTGAGCAAGCAGCTGTTTGTTTAATGTCTTCATCTTCTCTCTCGGCCCACAGAGCACTAAGAACTGGAGGGCGTCCGTGGATCTGACGGGTCGACTGCTGACGGCTCACGGCCAGGGCTACGGCAAGAGCGGCCAGCCCACTGGACACACCACGGACTCCTTACAGGTGAGCACAACCTGGGCTCTCTACAGGGCTGTGGCCAAACACTTAAAGGGATAGTTCACCCAAAAATGAACTCGCCCTCAAGCCATCTTAGGTGTGTAAGACTTTCTTCTTTCAGCCGAACACAATTGGAGTTATATTAAAAAATATCCAGGCTCTTTCAAGCTTTATAATGGGAGTGAATGGTACCTTACATTTTGAAGCTCTAAAAAGCACATCCATCCATCATAAAAGTAATCCATACGACTCCAGGAGGTTAATAAAGGCCTTCTGAAGCAAAGCAATGTGTTTTTAAATGAAAAATATATCCATATGTATAACTTTATAAACTATAATCAATGGCTTGCGCGGCCATACACTAGTCTAGTTTCAGTGACCTCTGACCCGACACATGACGTATTGATAAACGCAGAAGCACAGAAGATAGAGCAAAACAAAACACCGGTAATGAATTAGAAGTCTAAAATTAGACTTTTAAAAAGAAATGTGGGAGGAGCTTGAGTTTGTACCCCAGCCCTATTTGTTTGAACCGAGAGGCGTCGACTCTCACCTGAGCTTCTCATCTAATTGTGGTTGAAATGTTTTTAATTGACATATTCACAGCTTGAATATACCATACAACTGAATTAAATTTCAGCCTGAAAATACACTGAAAAAAAATGCATTGGATTAAAAGTGCTTGCATTTTAAAGCAATGTTTCAATTTACTTCAATTAAAAAGTTATTATTATAATGTTATTTTTATAAAAATTGCCTTATGAGCAATTTAGATGTGTGTTTACAAATCACTTAAATATTATAGTAATATACCAACTGATAGTGTTGCCTGGTATAGTTTACAGCATTTTCTTTGCGAAAAATTGACATGTAATGTACCTGATATGGATTTCGAATCAAGATCAGAATTTAAATGAATAGCAAGCCTGTGAATCAAAATCAGACAATGACATTTTTTTCGATACCCAGCCCTAGAGTTTTGTTCAGTTCCCCACACTTATATACATGTGGAGCAGCAGAGCTGTCAGTGTTTGAGCTGGCGTCCCGACTCCCACTCAGTCCACAGTAACCCGCTGACGGGCCCGTGGCTCATGTCAAAGCCC
Organism: Gila orcuttii; assembly: GCA_026230005.1. Taxonomy (NCBI): domain Eukaryota; kingdom Metazoa; phylum Chordata; class Actinopteri; order Cypriniformes; family Leuciscidae; genus Gila; species Gila orcuttii. The sequence continues at coordinate 12,112,506 of JAPDVR010000013.1, read as the reverse complement.
CCGCTCGCTTTGATGTGCCGGCCTCACCCGGCTCCACACGCACTGCTGCAGAGAAGAGCTCGTCTGGAATATATGAAGATCACAAGGCATTGCACAACTCACTTACAGAAAGAACTAAATGTTGAATAGTTTTGTTGAAGCAGACACCTCTTTTGTCTCTACAGCTGTGGTTTGTGCGTCTTGCTCTTCTGGTGAAGCTCAACCTTTTCCAGAACGCTGAACTGGAGTTTGAGCCCTTTGGGAATCTTGACCATCCAAACCTCTACTATGAATATTACCCGACGGTTTACCCTGGAAGACGAGGTAAAAGTTGTTAAACTGTATTTAAGGTGCAAGGCAATATTAAGATATTCTGGAACAGCTTCCCACACACTACACAAGTTTGGAGTCAGTTAGATTACATTTTTTTTAAATAATGTCATACTTTTATTGACCAAGGACACGTTACATGTACCTGTTAATTTGTATAATCATTTGTTATTTTTATGTTATAATGGTAGTAAAAGTCCTATTAATATTTAATTTATACATTTGCAAGTATGTATTATGTTACAGAATTACCTTTTAAAATTATTTTTTGTATGCATGTTTTTTGTATGCATTTGTCCTTCAGCTGTTCTAGGTTTTTTCTTTTTTTTTTTTTAGTTTTTCATTTTTGTAGTTGTCACAGTAGTTCTTTGTTATGTGTTTGTTCTGTGAGAAAGCAAAGGCACAAAAATAAATGTGGGGGGGAAATAAACACAGTTATCTTAAATTGCAATAATATTTCACAGTATTACTGTTTTTACTGTGTTTTCGATCAAATAAATTTAGCCTTGGTGAGCAGAAGAGACTTCTTTTTAAAAAAACATTTTAAAAATCTTACTGATCCCTAACTTTTGAATTGGACTGTAAATATTTTTCAAATGATGCCACAAACCTGGCAAAATTGTGCAAATCCTGCAATTTGTTCCTTCTCAAATGCAATCATAATATCAGCCCATTACCCAACAGAGCTTTATTTCCAGTCATACCAATGTATAAAAACCTTTTGCAGTCGGTCAGGTGAGATTTGAAGATCTTCAGACGCAGGTCTGCGTTACAGTATCCATCCTGATATCAAAGAGTGGCGTGATCAAAGCTCGTTTCACCAACATGGAGTCTGTTTTTTCAGTGTATTGACAGAAATAGAAGCAAGAATGGAAAATGTGTGCTTGTTAGTTTTTGCAGAAGTGAAAGACTATGCATTAGTGTTAATATCCCTAAATGTGTTTCATATGCCTCTGTCTTGGATGGTCTAGGCTCGATGGTGCCGTTCTCCATGCGTGTTTTGCACGCCGAGCTACCTCAGTATTTGCAGAAGCCTCAGGATACTCTGGATCGCCTCCACAGAATAAAGAGCGTCTGTCAAAAGGTGAGCTGAACTTTACACCTCACTGGCTGCACCTGCTCTGAAATTTAATTAGCATAGCTGTAATTGGGGTTGTAAAACTTCTGTTCTTGTCCTTTCACAGATTCTGAGTAACCTGCAGGAGGGTTTAGCTGAGGACGGGACTATGATGAACCTCACACAGGACAACAGACTCGGTATAGACCACTGAAATAAAGCAATAAAACCCATATGGCAAAAATATACTATAGTGTATATATATTTTTATATATATTTTTTAAATATATTTCAGTGTATTACTTATATAGTTGGTAAATATATATATGGGGCTATGTACCTATTGCAATGGTGGCCGCAGACATTGGCTGCTACATACACCATCGGCCTGTACCACCCTGGCCACTGGATACGTTTCGGGGCGGACAAGACTGGCATCCAGTGTGGCGGATCCACCGCTGATGTTGGTGCAAGCAGCTGGCATCCCTAGCTCGGTGGTCTCTAGTCTGGTGGTCTCAGCGCTCACCAGCCAGTGGTCTCATGTCCGGTGGTCTCAGCACACCCCAGACCAGTGGTCTCATGTCCGGTGGTCTCAGCGCTCCCCAGACCAGTGGTCTCATGTCCGTTGGTCTCAGCGCTCCCCAGCCAGTGGTCTCAAGTCCATTGGTCTCAGCGCTCACCAGACCAGGGATTTCAAGTCCGTTGGTCTCAGCGCTCCCCAGCCAATGGTCTCATGTCCGGTGGTCTCAGAGCTCCCCATCCAGTGGTCTCTAGTCCAGTGGTCCCAGCGCTCCCCAGACCAGTGGTCTCAAGTCCATTGGTCTCAGCGCTCCCCAGACCAGTTATCTCAAGTCCATTGGTCTCAGCGCTCCCCAGCCAGTGGTCTCATGTCCGTTGGTCTCAGCGCTCCCCAGCCAGTGGTCTCAAGTCCATTGGTCTCAGCGCTCACCAGACCAGGGATTTCAAGTCCGTTGGTCTCAGCGCTCCCCAGCCAATGGTCTCATGTCCGGTGGTCTCAGAGCTCCCCATCCAGTGGTCTCTAGTCCAGTGGTCCCAGCGCTCCCCAGACCAGTGGTCTCAAGTCCATTGGTCTCAGCGCTCCCCAGACCAGTTATCTCAAGTCCATTGGTCTCAGCGCTCCCCAGCCAGTGGTCTCATGTCCGGTGGTCTCAGCGCTCCCCAGACAAGTGGTCTCATGTCCGTTGGTCTCAGCGCTCCCCAGACAAGAGGTCTCATGTCCGTTGGTCTCAGTGCTCCCCAATCTAGTGGTTTCAGCGCTTGCCCGGCCCAGTGATCCTGACCCTCTCTTGCCCTGTGGTCCTGGTCTTTCCCCTTTCCTCCATGCTTCCAGTAATGGCTACCACCATTTTGTGTGTCTGGGCTGCACATTTCCCCTGGGGCGGCGGTGTCTGCCACAGCCACAGAGGTCGACTCTGAACTGGATTATTTTTCTGCCCCTTGAAATACATTTTGTAATATATTTTGACATTTATTTTCAGTATGAAAAAATACAAATACATTCCTATCACAACATATATATATATATATATATATATATATATATATATATATATATATATATATATATATATATATATATATATATATATATATAGAAAACATTCAAAATATATAGGAAATTGAAAAATGTACTTCACCATTTACCATAACCTTTATAATTTGAGTCTATAGATTCCTCCAGCCAGAGAGAAATCACTCTCAAATAACCTAAGAAAGAGCTGTAGATGGTAGCGTTCTATCAGAACAGATAGCTGACACGTTCTATAAGTCTTGCATGCTCGATTGACTTGCTCACGTGTTGTTTTGGTGAAGACAGAGATAAATACATGCTTCAGCATAGCTATGAGGAGAGTCTGTGATTTCAGAAGCCCCCCACCGGTCCACCGCCTGTGCGTCTGATGTGGTTTCAGCGGGACGGACTCCCTCCGTCATGGGCACATGTCTCTGAGGGAGCTGCCAAGTGCTGACAGACTGCTGGCACCCCTTTACTCTCACCCTGAGATTTGTGTGGCTGTTCATTGCCCTAGTTTGCCTCTGGCAGCATGAGGATTTTTTGGTGAGGATGAGAGGTTAATCTGAGGAGGATGGGTTCAGTTCGATGACAAACATCCTATAATGTGCGTTGAAAGTGCAAATTTTGTCTGAGCTGTGGGTGGCTCAGGTTCAAAGCAGTATCATCTTCAATATAACCAATATAATTTGCTGTCCTCCATTTAGTATACTAATAAAATGGCAAAAGCCCCCCAAAACAATGTGACAGAAAAAAAAAAAAAAGTTTTTTATTTTTAAAAAATTTTACTCGGAATTTCTATTTAAGTAAAGTCACATTTATTTATATAGCACTATATACAAAACAGATTGTTTCAAAGGAGCTTCACAGTAATAAACAGAAAAATAATTATCAATGATGCAAACAGAATTCAAACAGACTGCTGTAAAGCAGCTCTAAAAAGACAATAGTGTCATTATTCAGCTCAATTTAGTTCACTGTTGATTCAGTTCAGTTCAATAATTCTGTACATTTCATCAATTATGAAATGAGTTCAATTCAGCTATAAGCAATAAAATTCCTTTTAGTATAATTGTAAAAACATCCACCTTCAGCTCATGTTTCACGTGTCTTTTTGCTGTGAAATCTTTACTGGTTATATTGTTTGTAATATTTAAAGATGAACACTTACTGAACTGAAGCATCTTAGGTTTACTTTATTATCCATACATCATTTTTTAGAAAAATCAAATGTGAGTCTCAAATATGATCATCAGGCTTTCGAGGAAGGTTTATTTCTTCATCTCTCGATCATCATTGTGTTGCATTGCATTATATGTTTTAAAACTGTAGAAGAGCTTTGATCATAAAACTAAGCATTTAAATATCATACTAACACATTATTCAGGGTATACATTATTCCCAGATATACAGGGACGACTGATATTTATATGCATTTTATGTAATTATCTTCTATACTGTTATAAAGATCTTATTGATTTACATTGCAAACTATCAGAATTTAATCTTATCTTTTGTCCATATAAATATCAGCATGGTCCATATGAGCAATAAAAGCCTGATGAATCAAATCTTCCATAAAAAAAAAAAATTCTGACTATTCTTTCATATAGTTCTAACTGATTGACAATCCTATTATTACTTTGTATGCACTTCAGGAATATTATCATAATTATCATTATGTGTTTATGTGGCAGTCATGATGGTTTGTCGCTCTCTTTCTTCTGTTCAGTTGCGGTCTCACACCCATCAGTACTGAGACATACGCTGAAGTCTGTTCATGCACACACACAGATCTGAGATCAGATCGGCTTGCTGATGGGGGTCTACAGTGAGCCAGAGGGGGGAAATAAATGTGATTGTCACTCTGTCTTTTCCTCCTGCACTGTAATTCCCACCAGCAGACAAATAATTGATGGTTTGTAGCCGGGAAAAGGATGGAAAGACTGCAATTTCCAATTCCAGTCCATTTGCTCAGTCTCTCTCTCTCTCTCTCTCTCTCTCTCTCTCTCTCTCTCTCTCTCTCTCTCTCTCTCTCTCTCTCTCTCTCTCTCTCTCTCTCTCTCTCTCTCTCTCTCTCTCTCTCTCTCTCTCTCTCTCTCTCTCTCTCTCTCTCTCTCTCTCTCTCTCTCTCTCTCTCTCTCTGTGTGTGTTTCAGCCTCGATCCAGCTGTGGAGGTCACGTCTGAGCAGGGTGATGTACTCCATGGCCAACTGTCTGCTAATGATGAAGGTACATGGGCGAACAAACATACAGACACGTACACTCAGTCACACGTTTATATCTGACCTGAATCATATCTGTATGCATGCAAATACTCTCTATCTAGGGTTATAAATCACAGGGTTTCCTTCAAGCAGTTGACGACTGGATAGTATTGAAATTAGATAAAATAGGTTTTCTGACCATTGTTCTATTGGTAAAAACGTGTCTATGTACACATACTATACCTATATTATATACGCTTAGATTTAGATTGTCATTAGCTGAAAAAAAAAAAAAGAAAAAAAAAATTATATATATGCCTGCTTTTTTGCAAGTTATGTTGAATGAGTGCCATCTGCTGGCTAAAGACTGTAGTGACACACATATAAATTGGTTACCAGACACACAACAAAGAAACTCACAATCACAAATATGAATTGTTGTTGTAATGAATATATATATTGTATAAATGTCATATATGGATTCCCCGAAAATTTTAGCAATGCCAACACAAGGGTTTTGTGAGGTGAAAACTGTTTAAGATGTTTCTGTTTGAATAGTTTGAGTCCTACTGGCTCAGAAACCTTATAGGAATAGTTCATCCACAAAATGAAAATGCTGGGTTACACTTTATTTTAAAGGTGTCCTTTTTACAGTGTAATATGGTAGCACTTTACAATAAGGTTTCTTTTGTTAACATGAAAGGTAGACTGTGTAACTTGTGTCCCTCTAGCGGTTGTGCTTTGTCTCTGCGTGACTGTGCGGAATAATATGTTTCTCCTACTGCTCATAAAACATTCACTACTAGGCTTAAGAGATATAACCAGTTCAGATGAAAAAGATCTCAAGCTGACTAGCTGAAGACGTTACTGTAGGTTTACCTATTAATAGACACGGTACTTCCTTTAAAAAACAGTCATTTGCTCACCACTGTTGTTCAAGATCCATATGCTGTATTTTTTCTATGATACTCAAAATGACAATTTGCGAAGATCCTTCACACAGGCTTTTCGGTGACCACGTCTGTCAAGCTCAAAAGATAAAAATGCATTAAAAAGTATCTTAACAGTGGTTCAATACACCTTGTGCACTATATATTTTAGCACTTCTGAAGTCAGCTGATGCTTTATGATTCTGTCATCATTTACTCATCCTCATGTTGTTCCAAACCTGTATGAATTTCTTCTCCTGAACACAGAAGATATTTTGAAGAATGTGGGTTACCAAACAGTTGACAGACCACATTGACTTCCATAGTCTTATTTTCCATACTATGGAAGTCAATGACATAAATGGTTTGGATGAACTAGCTCACACAGTCTTCCTCTCGATTCTCAAACTGACATGATGCATTTGGCCTATTCCTCACACAGCACTATCAACTGACTGCAGAAAAGGGGGAATGTAGTCGTATAGACGTCTTCTATGGAATTTTCGTTGTGATTTTGTGTTCTTTTGGAGCTTGAGAGTCATGGTCTCTAGGAATTATCGTTGAATGGAAAAGAGCTGCATGAAGATTCGTGCAAAAGTTAAACAGAATACAGGTTTGGAAAAACAGAATGCTGAGGAAAACATGAAAGAATTGTTAGCTCAGAGAGAATGTTGTTCTTCTGCAAGACGCATGCAGTTTTGTGTAATAACCGCTAGAGTGCCAAAAGTTACACAATGTACCTTTCATAAAAGCTCATTTTATTGAAATGATATCCCCATCCTGTCACATGAAGGACTATGTTCTGGCAGTGGAGACGTATCACTCCATCATCGAGTATGAGCCGGAGCAAAGTGTGCAGCTGCTGAGTGGAATCGGACGTATTTTCCTCCAGGTGAGAGCAGGGACACCTGAACACCACTGCAATACTCACCTGACGTCAGGAGGAGACACTGAGTCACATGACATACCGCCAAACACAGTTCAGGGACACCTGAACTCCACTGCAATACTCACCTGACGTCAGGAGGAGACACTGAGTCACATGACATACCGCCAAACATAGTTCAGGGACACCTGAATGCCACTGCAATACTCACCTGACGTCAGGTGGAGACACTGAATCACATGACATACCGCCAAACACAGTTCAGGGACACCTGAGCGCCACTGCAATACTCACCTGACGTCAGGAGGAGACACTGAATCACATGACATACCGCCAAACACAGTTCAGGGACACCTGAACACCACTGCAATACTCACCTGACGTCAGGAGGAGACACTGAGTCACATGACATACCGCCAAACATAGTTCAGGGACACCTGAATGCCACTGCAATACTCACCTGACGTCAGGTGGAGACACTGAATCACATGACATACCGCCAAACACAGTTCAGGGACACCTGAGCGCCACTGCAATACTCACCTGACGTCAGGAGGAGACACTGAATAACATGACATACCGCCAAACACAGTTCAGGGACACCTGAACACCACTGCAATACTCACCTGACGTCAGGAGGAGACACTGAGTCACATGACATACCGCCAAACACAGTTCAGGGACACCTGAGCGCCACTGCAATACTCGCCTGACGTCAGGAGGAGACATTGAGTCACATGACATACCGCCAAACACAGTTCAGGGACACCTGAACGCCACTGCAATACTCACCTGACGTCAGGAGGAGACACTGAGTCACATGACATACCACCAAACACAGTTCAGGGACACCTGAACGCCACTGCAATACTCACCTGATGTCAGGAGGAGACACTGAGTCACATGACATACCGCCAAACACAGTTCAGGGACACCTGAACGCCACTGCAATACTCACCTGACGTCAGGAGGAGACACTGAGTCACATGACATACCCCCAAACACAGTTCAGGGACACCTGAACGCCACTGCAATACTCACCTGACGTCAGGTGGAGACACTGAATCACATGACATACCGCCAAACACAGTTCAGGGACACCTGAGCGCCACTGCAATACTCACCTGATGTCAGGAGGAGACACTGAGTCACATGACATACCGCCAAACTCCGTTCAGGGACTCCTGAACGCCACTGCAATACTCACCTGACATCAGGTGGAGACACTGAATCACATGACATACCGCCAAACACAGTTCAGGGACTCCTGAACGCCACTGCAATACTCACCTGACGTCAGGTGGAGACACTGAATCACATGACATACCGCCAAACAGTTCAGGGACACCTGAACGCCACTGCAATACTCACCTGACGTCAGGTGGAGACCGAGTCACATGACATACCGCCAAACACAGTTCAGGGACTCCTGAACGCCACTGCAATACTCACCTGACATCAGGTGGAGGCGCTGAATCACATGACATACCGCCAAACACAGTTCAGGGCTGAGGTTTCTGAAGGAAATAGCAGTAAAGTTTTAGCATGTGTCTTGTTTTGGGTTCAGTAAATCAAGTTTTGGTTCAGTGAGATTTTTTTAAAAGAAATTCATACTTTCATGCATTAAATTGATGAAAGGTGACAGTAAAGACATTTATAATGTTACGAAAGATGCTATTTCAAATAAATGCTGTTCTTTTGAACTTTCTATTCTTCAAAGAATCCTGAAAATCAGCATATTAGAATGATTTCTGAAGGGACCTGAATCAACACACAAGAATGTGCACAAATGTTTTATTGAACTAAATCACGAACACATAACTAATCAAAACAAACACATACACACAATCATGCATACATGGGTCAAATGGAAAGGGAAAGTGAATGAATCCGAAACAGAAACAAGGAAATGAAGCTATGAGAAGAGTTATTTAACCATCTGTACAGAACCATCCGTTTATTGTTTCAAAGCACTTGTTTATTACAGCTTATACTAAACCTATATATTTAAATGAATGATACTTGCAATGCCTTAGCTGTTGAGCGGTTTTCTGTGATTATTTCAGAAAACTGCCTGTTATCAAGTCGATAACTGCATGACTGAATGGTGTCTATTCTTTGCAGAGTTACTTGTTTTTGAAGAGAATCAAAGAGTCTGTTTTGCTCTTCATGTTTTATCTTCACACAGAGAATTTAATGGTATTTAATGTTCTGTTTGTTCATATTTTTAGATTGGAGACATAAGAACTGCTGAGAAGTATTTTCAGGATGTGGAAAACGCCTGTCAATTAAAGGGAAAAACACCTAATGAAGACACCTCAGTTCTGATGAACAGGTAAAAACTGATTTCTGCTCAATAACAGCAGCGTGATGTCAGTCGGTTAGTGAAATCTGTTTTAAAATTTGGAACAATTACGATTTTTTTCTGTGTTTTTTAAAGAAGTCTCTTCTGATCACCAAGGATGCACTAATTGAATCAAAAATACAGTAAAGACTAATACTGTGAAATAGTATTACAATCTAAAATAACTGTTTTCTATGTGAATATAATGTATTTTAAAATGTAATTTATTCCTGTGATCAAAGCTGAATTTTCAGCATCATTACTCCAGTCTTCAGTGTCACATGATCCTTCAGAAATCATTCTAATATGATGATCTGATGCTCAAGAAACATTTCTGATTATTATCAATGTTGAAAACAGTTGTGCAGTTTCATCTTTTTTTGAAAACGGTGATACTTTGATCATTAGAAAGTTCAAAAGAACAGCATTTATTTGAAATAGAAATCTTTTGTGACATTATTAAATTCACTTTTCATCATTTTAATGTGTCCTTGCTGAATAACAGTATAATTTATCTGAAACTTCACGGTTTCCACAAAAATATGAATCATGTGACATTGAAGACTGGAGTAATGATGCTGAAAATATTTTAAATGGTAATAATATTTCACAATATTATTGTTTTCACTGCAGTGCATTCAAATAAGTGCAGCCTTGGTGAACAGAAGAGACTTCTTTCATAATCATAATTACTCCAAACTTTTGTCCGGTAGTGCAGAGTCTGTGCTTCTGTTTAACCTGAATGTGATGTTGTCAACAGGGCTTTTGTTTATCTGAGCCAGAATAACTACGCAGATGCACACGTGTGTTTCTCCAGTGTTTTGAAGCTTGATCCCAAGAACCCAGTGGTAAGTGCTCGTTCTCTTTCCAGAACAGTGATGATTCCATATTGTGTCGTATATCTGAGTGAAACGCTTCTGGAACAAAAACAACTGTGGGCGGGGCTTGATTGTGTCTGTGGGGAATTGATTGGATGGTTGTGGTTTGCTATTGGTGGATCTCATGTGAGTGACAGGTTATAGCCCCGCCCTCGTCATCACAGAAGAGATGCTGCAAGAGGGAGGGGAAGATATTCTGATTCAAGATTACGAGACCCATAAATTTAAAAATGATGTGTACAGATAAATCATACTGTAATATTCCATAAAAAAACAAGTACTGTCATTTTTGATCTCGTGGGGACTTTACCACTAGAAAAACAGCAGTGATGAATATTGGACGCATGTGCCAGTTCTAACAACTTTTTTTTCCTCAGGCGAACAACAATGCAGCGGTGTGTCTCCTGTATCTGGGCAGGCTGAAGGAGTCCCTGGGCCAGCTGGAGAGCCTGGTGCACAAGGACCCTGCACTGTACCTGCACGAGAGCGTGCTGTTCAACCTCACCACCATGTACGAGCTGGAGTCGTCCCGCAGCACGCAGAAGAAACAGGCTCTGCTGGAGGCCACGGCCTGTAGAGAAGGAGACAGCTTCAACATCCAGTGCCTGAAGCTCGTGTGAGACCCGCAGGACCAAACCCAACACTCACGCGTCATGAACCACTTCTGGCCGTAGTTGAACATATTGTTCCGCATTTAAAGCTTACGGTGGACAGACAGGACCAAAGTTAACTTGATATGTCAATATTTGCTCCGCACGGGACAGAAAAAAAAGGGTTACACACTTTTACCCCTGTTTCAGGAATCAAGAGAAATGCTTTTAAGCACATTAAATGATTGTTTATGAGTGCAAGCTAATTACAACTGTACTGTGTATTTCTGAGAAAATTTAATCTTGTGAATAAATGTATGAAAACCGGTTCTGATGTTGAGTTGTGCTTTATAAATAAAACTGTGATTACGGTTGAGCACTCAGGATAAGAAATATGCAAGACACTACTGACAACAATACAAAAAAACAAATCATGCATTGGTCAGTTTTGAGATTTTAGGCTATATGTCTAGTGGAAATATTATTTATTGAATTATTTTTTCTCATTCACTGAACCAGAAATCTCCACTTTACATTCCTATCTATATATTATGAAGGCTTTTACTGAGAGGTTTGTTCGTATATCATTTGCCTGATTTATACATCATTGTATTCCTATTTTTTTCTGACTATTAACAGTGTTTTCTGATTTATGGAGTGATAAAAAGAGATACTCAAAATCCACAATATGACTTTTTCAAAAACTATGTCAACCAAATGAACAACATTTTTAAATCTGGCTTTATCCGATGTTCAGATTTCTGTTCTGGATATGTATGCCACCGAGTGGATATTTAATTAGATAATGTCTAATTTGCATATTCAAAACACTGCATGTCAGAAAGCATGCAAAACAAAGGATTTTTTGGTACTCGATGTAATCAATCAACTGATGAAGTATGGTGATATTTACAAGTTACATTTTTACCCTATTCAATCAGTTTGAATGAATAACTATGTTGTCGAACTGTGTTGTACTGTCAGTAGTTTTATATAATTCATGCATAATGAAATCTGGGAAATGCATTTAGATCAGTAAATGTTCAAGTAACCTCTATATACCCCAATAATATTGAAAACCTATTTGTCAACATGCCAGTCATGATTAAATAAAGTTGTCAATTAAAAATAGAAAAATATTTTACATCTCTTTTAAAATAATTTTTAGCATAATATTTCTATATTGATACTCATTCAGTGTTGCGATGTGAATAACAAACGGCAAGCATACAAGTATAATCATACAGACAGCACATTCTCATATAACCAACATAAAGAATTATTCCGTTTATTTACTTTTTATAATGTGTCTTCAGTATAATGACTTTGTTATGTGCAGTATTTTTGCATTGCAGTATTACTATATAATTTGTTCAAATATATTTTATGACGCAAATCATGTTTCCATCCACCTATTTTTATGCACATTTTGGGATGTTGCATAAAAAACACTGGATGGAAATGCTAAGATGCAGAAACTTTTTTTGCAACCATTTCTCTTGCGCTAGTTTATCTGGTTGACAACCACGAAAAGTGTGGTGACTACCGGAGAGTCGGTGACAGCTCGGAGAGACGGCAACCGGGGCAGAACGGGCTGGCAACCCAATCTGTGTCTTCTGTAAGGGGGACTCCCACAACAAGCTACGATGAACCTAATGGAAAAATACCCCCAGGGGTGCCCGAGAGGGGGGGAGGATGAGCACCCCAACTGGACGGACACAACGGCATTAGAACAAGGCAACGGAGAAACGACTACGAGACAGCAGTGTACATGTGGCAAAATCTGTAAGAACAAGCTAGGCCTAAAGATCCACCAAGGGAGGATGAAGTGTCTGGTGGGGACAGGACCAACACAACGCACAGGTGTTCAACCTGGTGAGACGCAGGAGGAGCCAGGCCCGGAGTCATCCCTCAGCGCCCGGAACCTCCAAGTGTTGCAAATGACTCCATCTAGCATCAAGTCTGAGAGGAGGCGGATCAAGTGGCCAGCAGCTAACATGACCTCACTGTGGAACCAGTTTGACATTGATGTCGACCAGATTCTGGAGACCACCATCAGGGGAAACGTCAACAGGAAACTGCAAGCCATGACAACGATTATCATCAGCATTGCATATGAACGGTTCGGAGAAGAGGTGAATGAAGGAGGCTCTAAAGGATCTCACTCAAATAACCAACGTGAGGAGAGAATCCATAACATCAGACAGGAGATGAAGATCCTGAAGCGGCAGTACAGGCAGGCAGGAAAGGAGGGGCGAATTGGCTTGGCACAGCTGATGAGCATCCTACGAAAAAGATCAGGATCCTCCGTCGGGCAGAGTGGCACCGGAGGCGCCGCCGCGAAAGAGCCCGAAAGCGAGCTGCATTCATTGCCAACCCCTTTAAGTTCACTAAGGAGCTGCTAGGGCAGAAGCGTAGCGGCCAGCTGATCTGCTCTCAGGAGGAGATTGATCATCACCTGAAGGAAACATACAGCGACCCAGCAAGAGAGCAAGAGTTGGGGGAGTGCAGCACTCTGATAGATCCTCCTGGGCCAAGTGTGCAGTTCAACATGTCAGAGTTGCAGCTAAAGGAGGTTCGAGAGGTTGTCGAGAAAGCGCGAACAAGCTCTGCTCCAGGACCAAGCGGTACTTCATACAAAGTGTACAAGAACTGTCCTAAACTCCTGCTGCGCCTGTGGAAAATCCTGCGTGTCATCTGGAGGAGGGGCAGGATTCCTGAGCAGTGGAGAGTTGCCGAAGGGGTCTGGATTCCGAAGGAGGAGAACTCCAAGAAGATAGACCAGTTCTGCATCATCTCCCTGTTATGTATTGAAGCTAAGATCTTCTTCAGTGCTGTCTCCAACCGGCTGAGCACCTTCCTATCAAAGAACAGGTTTATTGATACATCAGTCCAGAAGGGTGGAATAGCAGGAATGTCTGGATGTTTGGAACACACAGGAGTGGTAACACAGCTCATCAGAGAGGCCAGAGAGAACAAGGGCAATCTGTCAGTGCTGTGGCTTGATATGGCAAATGCTTATGGCTCAATACCACACAAGTTGGTGCAGCTCACTCTGACAAATATCACATCCCCAGCAGAGTCAGAGACCTCATCGCTGACTATTACAACAATTTCAGGATGAGAACCTCTTCAGGAGCAGTGACATCAAGGTCGAGATCGGAATCATCACGGGTTGTACCATCTCCGTAATTCTGTTCTCCCTGGCCATGAATATGCTCACAAAGTCTGCTGAACCAAAGTGCAGAGGGCCCAAGCTCAACGTCAGCCACCGATCAGAGCATTTATGGACGACCTCACGGTCACCACAGAATCAGTTCCAGGCTGCCGGTGGATTGTAAAGGGTCTCGAAAAGCTAATGGAGTGGGCACGGATGCATTTTAAACCAGCCAAGTCAAGATCAATGGTGCTGAGAAGAGGAAAGGTGGATGAGAAATCCCGGTTTAGCGTCGCAGGTGTAATAATCCTGACCATCACTGAGAAGCCTGTCAAGAGCTTAAGCAAGGTGTTTGACAGCACCCTGAGGGACTTTGCATCAATCCAGTCAACCTGCATTGAGCTGGACATATGGCTGAAGTCAGTGGACCGGTCTGGATTGCCAGGGAAGTTTAAAGCTTGGCTATACCAGCATGGCATTCTTCCCAGGATCCTGTGGCCACTACTCGTCTACGAAGTGCCAATCTCGACTGTGGAAACCCTAGAGAGGAAGGTCAGCAGCCACCTCAGAAGATGGCTGGGGCTTCCAAAAAGCCTAAGTAGCATCGCACTTTACGGGCACCGCAACAAACTGCAACTGGATATGCACCAGAGTTCCAGAGATATGCACCAGCTTGAAGTTGCAAATTTGACCGGACGTTGTGACAAGGAAAAACAAGCCGGACCCCCACGACGCCACCCCCTCTGCCCGACTCGGAGAACCAGAGCTCTGGGCAGGGACCCCCGCCTAGGTCCACCCTCCGCCCGACTCGGAGAACCAGAGCTCCGGCCGTGGACACCCACCTTGGTCCACCCTCATACCCGCCTCGGGGAACCAGGGACCCGGACGTGGACCCCCACGTCGCCACCCCCTCTGCCCGACTCGGAGAACCAGTGCTCCGGCCGTGGACCCCCGCCTAGGTCCACCCTCCGCCCGACTCGGAGAACCAGAGCTCCGGCCGTGGACACCCACCTTGGTCCACCCTCATACCCGCCTCGGGGAACCGCTCAAGTCCTTGGAGGAGGAGTTCAAGGTAACAAGAGCTAGGGAAGTGTTGATATACAGAGACTCAAGTGATCCAAAGGTGGCAACGGCTGGGGTTGAAGTGAGGACTGGTCGGAAGTGGAAGGCTGAGGAGGCTGTTCGACAAGCAGAGGTAAGTTTACACCACAAAAGACTGGTGGGGGTGGTTACAAGAGGCAGGGCTGGACTGGGTTCCTTTTCAACTCCCCACATTGACACCACCAAAGGGAAGGAAAGGCGCTGCCTAGTCCAGGAGGAGGTGAGAGCAGTGGTCGAGGAGGAGAGAACCTGCAGGACAGTAGGAATGAGGCAACAGGGCGCCTGGACACGATGGGAGAACGCGATCGAGAGGAAGGTGACATGGGCGGAGCTGTGGAAGGCAAAGCCACATCGGATCAAGTGTCTTATCCAGGCAGTATACGATGTGCTTCCCAGCCCATCAAACCTTCACATATGGGGCAAAGTGGAGTCTCCAGCATGCCCACTGTGCTCCAAGCGTGGAACCCTAGAGCACATTCTAAGTTGCTGCTCAAAGGCACTGGGAGAGGGAAGGTACAGGTGGAGGCATGACCAGGTACTGAAGGCCATTGCTGAAGCCATTGCTACAGGAGTCGAGTGGCCAAAGCGCTCCCGCCCCTCCAAACAAGCCATCACCTTCGTCAGAGCTGGAGAGCAGCCAAAACCAGCCGCAAAAACATCTCCAGGCATCCTGGCCACTGCGAGGGACTGGCAGCTGTTGGTGGACTTGGAGCGGAAACTCAAGTTCCCCAACCACGTTGTGACCACCTCCTTAAGACCAGATGTCGTTCTCTTGTCTGAGTCCACCAAACAAGTGGTTCTGTTGGAGCTTACAGTCCCTTGGGAAGACCGCTTGGAAGAGGCCTTTGAGAGGAAGCTCACCAAGTACGAGGGACTAGTCAGCGAGTGTCGACAAGCCGGATGGAGAGCAAGGTGTCTTCCAATAGAGGTAGGATGCAGGGGCTTTATAGCCCGATCCCTGTCCAGAGCCTTCAGTCTGTTAGGCATTGATGGAGTGCGGAGGAGAAGAACCATCCGCAATACCACTGAAGCGGCAGAGAAAGCCTCAAGATGGCTATGGCTCAAGAGAGGAGATCCATGGGGGCAGGGTAGCTAGATTTGCCAACTGGACACAAGCTGGGGTCTGATCAGCCACAGCTGGGTCGCCTGGATGAGGGTGTATGATGTTGAGAGACCCGAAACACCCAATGATTCCAGAAACATCACTGAAGATGTGTCAAGTAGCATCAGTAGATGTATTTGCACAGCATCAGGAAGTGATGATTTTGTTGTATTCTAATTTTGCGCATTGAAAGTGTCACAGTGTCTGGTTGTGTTTCCCTGGGGTTCACTAGAGGTCCTCGTTTTCACTGTGTCATTCACAATAGACTACATTTCCCAGCATTCTGTTCTGCCACTCATCTGTTCATTGCACACAGCTGTTTCCCATCACCTTGTTTGTTCTGTGTGTATATGGATACTTGGATAAAACATCCAAGATGGCGCCGCGCATGGCTGCCTTTGTGTGGGGCTCTCCAGCTATTGTGTTGTTTTTGTTTGTTTGTTCTGCGTTTAGTCATTCATCAGTTTCACCAAAGACGAACTACTGGACATTAGGAAACACACACCAGATAACTTTTCTACAGTTTTTGATTATTCGGACGTCTTGCGGGACATTCTCGTCGGTGGGGCAGCGGTGTTGTTCAAACGCGCGTTCAGACGCAAACGAGGGAAGCGAGCCGGCGCGCTGGTTAAACTCCGCGAGCGCGGCCTGCGCACTGCACTCCCCAGTATTCATCTCGCGAATCTCCGATCCCTTCCTAACAAAACGGACGAACTTCTTCTCCTCACCCGCACTAACAAGGATTTTCTAAACTCTGCTGCTCTGTGCTTCACTGAAACCTGGCTGAGTGAAGCCATACCGGACAACGCAATACATCTGCCGGGCTTCCAGCTTTTCCGAGCGGATCGCATCGCGGAGCTAACGGGGAAAACAAGAGGTGGTGGATTGTGTTTCTACATTAACGAAAGTTGGTGTTCAGATGTAACAACACTGAAGAAGATGTGCTCTCCTAACTTAGAGGCACATTTCATAAACTGTAAACCCTTCTACTCGCCTCGGGAGTTTTCCTCTTTCATTCTTGTGAATGTTTACATCCCTCCAGACGCGTGCGTGAGCGCGGCGCTACAACAGCTGGCTGATCAAATAGCTGAAACAGAACAAAGGTACCCAGACTCTCTTTTAATCATACTTGGGGATTTTAACAAAGCAAATCTTTCCCGTGAACTACCAAAATACAGACAGCACGTTACATGTCCCACCAGAGACAGTAATATACTGGACCACTGTTACACCACAATAAAAGATGCGTATCACTCCGTTTCACGAGCAGCTTTGGGGCTCTCTGATCACTGTTTGGTTCATCTCATACCGACCTACAGGCAGAAACTGAAATCAGCTAAACCTGTAATAAGGACTGTAAAAAGATGGACTAATGAAGCAGAGCAGAATCTACAGGCCTGCTTTGATTGCACTGATTGGACTGTTTTTGAAGCTGCTACCAACGATCTGGATGAGCTCACTGATACTGTAACATCATATATAAGTTTCTGTGAGGATACATGCATTCCTACCAGGACATTCTTATCATTTACTAATGATAAACCATGGTTTACTGGGAAACTCAAACGCCTTCGTCATGCCAAAGAGGATGCTTACAGAAGTGGGGATAAAATCTTGTATAACCAGGCCAGAAACAGATTGACAAAGGAGATCAGAGTTGCTAAAAGGAACTACTCTGAAAAACTGAAAAACCAGTTTTCATCCAACGACCCATCTTCAGTCTGGAATGGCCTGAGGAACATCACCAATTACAAGTCACCATCCCCTCGCTCTGTGGACAATCAACACCTGGCTGATGATTTAAACTCATTTTATTGCAGGTTTGAAAAGCCCTCATTCACACCACACACCCGGTCTGATCTGCACTTCACACATTCACCATCACCTCCTGCACTCCCATTACTCCCCCCTCCTGCCATCCAACCTGAGCTTAAGGTCTGTGTGGAGGACGTGAGCCGAGTCTTCAAAAAACAGAAGACTAGGAAAGCCTCAGGCCCAGACGGCATCTCATCTGCTTGTTTAAAAGCCTGCGCTGACCAACTGGCCCTGGTCTTCACGCAGATCTTCAATAGATCATTGGAGCAGTGTGAAGTTCCCTGCTGCTTCAAACGCTCCACTATCATTCCTGTCCCCAAAAAACCCAAAATCACTGGACTTAATGACTACAGACCTGTCGCTCTCACGTCTGTGGTCATGAAGTCGTTTGAAAGACTGGTGTTGGCCCACCTGAAGGACATCACTGGACCCCTGCTGGATCCCTTTCAGTTTGCTTACAGAGCAAACAGGTCTGTGGATGATGCAGTCAACATGGGACTGCATTATATCCTGCAACATCTCGACAGACCAGGGACTTATGCAAGGATCCTCTTTGTGGACTTCAGTTCGGCCTTCAATACCATCATGCCTGGTCTTCTCACAGCCAAACTGACCCAGCTCTCCATACCATCCTTGATCTGTCAGTGGATCACCAGCTTCCTGACGGACCGGCAGCAGCGAGTGAGACTGGGGAAACACACATCCAGGACTCTCACCACCAGCACTGGCGCCCCCCAAGGGTGCGTTCTCTCCCCACTGCTCTTCTCCCTGTACACTAATGACTGCACTTCTAAAGACCCCACTGTCAAGCTCCTGAAATTTGCAGACGACACCACTGTCATCGGTCTCATCCAAAACGGCGACGAGTCTGCTTACAGACTGGAGGTTGAACAGCTGGCTGTCTGGTGCAGTTATAACAACCTTGAGCTGAACACGCTCAAAACAGTGGAGATGATCGTGGACTTCAGGAGGAACAGCCCAGCAATCCCCCCACTAACCATCATGGACAGCACTGTGGAAGCAGTGGAGTCATTCAGGTTCCTGGGCACTATCATCTCTCAGGACCTGAAGTGGGACAATCACATTGACTCCACTGTGAAAAAGGCCCAGCAGAGACTGTACTTCCTTCGCCAGCTGAGGAAGTTCAACTTGCCACAGGAGCTGCTGATTCAGTTCTACTCAGCCGTCATTGAGTCTGTTTTATGCACTTCCATCACTGTCTGGTTTGGTTCAGCTACCAAATCAGACATCAGGAGACTACAACGGACAGTCCGGACTGCGGAGAGGATTATTGGTGCCCCCCTGCCAACCCTCCAGGACCTGTACTCTTCCAGAGTGAGGAAGAGAGCAGGTAAAATCATCACAGACTCCACTCACCCTGGACACCTCCTGTTTGAACTGTTACCGTCAAGACGGCGACTCAGATCACTGGCCACAAGAACATCTCGGCACAGGAACAGTTTCTTCCCACAGGCCATTTCCCTCCTGAACAGTTAACACTCCTCCCAATGCATACGCCTTTAAGTGCAATACTCCCACTGTTTAGTGCAATACCCTACAACTCAGGTGATACTTATATGTAGATTTATTTATTTCTAATATTCAAAACACTGTAAATATGTTCATAATCTGGAAATCTGGAAATGTCTATTCTGACTAAACCCAACTGTGATACTTTTATTCTCATATATTTATATTTTTATTTTTTATTCTTATAATTTGTAGTATTATGTTTCTTGTTGTATTTGTATCTGTATATATCCACTGGAAGCCTCAGTACCAAAAACAAATTCCTTGTGTGTGCAAGCACACTTGGCAATAAAGCTCTTTCTGATTCTGATTTCTGATTCTGATATACACCCTGTCTGTTTTAGTGTTTGTCACGGAGTCGTTGTTTTATGTCCCCACACTTCTGAGGTTTGTTTCTGCTCGTTTCTCGTTTTTGTTGTTTTGTTCTTGGATTGCTTATACGGTGTTTGACCCTTGCCTGGACTGGATTACGTGTACGGATTACCCAATAAACATACTGCTACTGGATCTACTGTTTCCCTGTGTGTGCGTCGTGACAGAAAGTTGAATTCGGATAAGTTGAACTTTGGATGGAAACATGAAAACACAGTTTGTAGGCTAGTTCTTCCCCACATCTTTTAATAGAAAGTAATGAATTAATGATACAAAACGTGAGTTTTAAACTCTACAATTTATCGTAATAACTATCGAAATACTAAATAAGACTGTATTATGTGTTTATCATCAGCAATGACACATAAGATCTATGACTCATGATTGCAACCCCTGTCAGTGTGTTTGTTAAAGGCACTACAGAGTTTCATTCTGATGAAGATCACGTCAGCAATCCTGTTATTCGACCCTTCGTTAACTCTAAACCAATCAGATGTGGCGTCTCAGGAACGTCTCAGAAGCGTCTCAGGAGGATCTCAGGGAGTTGACGTAGGTCTTACGGATGTCAAAGTCATCAGCCGGACGGTTATACGCCTTCCAGACCGGCTCACCGATGAACAGACGCATGGCTTTAGTGTAGTTCTGAGGAGAAAAACGTTGTGTCTGATAACAGCGTCTGCTAAATGACTGGAAGCAAATACTTCAGTGAATCATGAAGACACGTACGGTTTCATCAACGGTGAATCTGTGGTAGATTCCCGCCGGTAATGTGATGAGGTCACCTTTAGACACGGCCAATCGGATCCAGCGGTCATCTTTGTCCCTCACATCAAAGTAAGACGACCCGTCCAGAATATAACGGATCTCGTCGTCGAGATGAAGGTGTTCTTCATAGAACATTTTCACCTGAAAGGCAGGAATCAGATTTACAGATGGATTTTGTTACATGCTGAAAATTATTCTCATTTTATACCAAAACAATGAAGATATGCATAACCTACTTTGTTTCCATATTCAGGAAGTTTATCCGGGTGAATAGTTATAATATCCATATAGGAATAACCTCTTTCCTCACGGATCTTCTGCAGTTCTGGGTCATTTTCATAAATATCTGCATTTAACTGAAAAAAAAAGAAGAAGAGCAGAACCATTCAAACTGTTATTTTAGTATGCTTGACATACTATTATAGTTATTGTTAATATTTTGATTTAGCAATTATTTTTTTATATTTTCTCTTTTCACTTTAGTATTTTTTCATACATTTATACATCAAGAATTATAAAGTTTATTTACTTTTTATAATGTTGTTTTCAGTGTAATGACTTTGTTATGTGCAGTATTTTCTGCATTGCATTATTACTATATAATAATTTGTTCAAATACATTTTATGACGCAAATCATGTTTCCATCCACCTATTTTTATGCACATTTTGGGATGTCGCATAAAAAACACTGGATGGGAACGCCAATATTCAGCAACTTTATCTATAAATAATTATTAATTAATATTACTATTAATTAATTATTACTTATTTTAGTACTTCCACTTCTTAAACTAAACAAAAATGAGTAATGTTGCCTTGGAAACTAG
This sequence comes from Gila orcuttii, assembly GCA_026230005.1. NCBI lineage: Eukaryota > Metazoa > Chordata > Actinopteri > Cypriniformes > Leuciscidae > Gila > Gila orcuttii. Next base: position 12,091,105 of record JAPDVR010000013.1, on the reverse strand, counting down.
CTGAAATAAAATGTAATATATAAATGAAATAAGTTTTTTATATATATTTTATTGTAATGTTGTAATATGTTGTAAAATTTTAACATTGTATATATACTATGGTAACTGAAAAAGAATTCCAGGGTATATTTGTATGCTAGTACCAAGATCCTTATTGTAAAGGGTTAGTGCAGTAAAACTAAATTATGTTAAATATGATAGTCATCAATAAAATAAAAGATTCTAAAAAGCGTCTAAATGTACTTGAATGCCATCCCATATTATAATTTTACTGTATAAAGTCATGTTTTTGTAAAAGTGGGTCATGTCAGTTATTGCTGACGTTTTATTTCAGAAAAGTTATTGTACTGCAACATTCATGGACAATGGATAATGACAAGTAAAATACAATCTACTAAATGGTTCTATTTTGCATTCGTCATAAAGCGCAGAGTTTCTGCTGGTATCACGTGATGTGTGTGCAACATTAATCTGAGTGATTCCTGACCGAACCTTCCAGTAATAAACTCCGATGTGCTGGAGCTGCTCGCCTGTCACGGGTTGGTTCGGGTTCAGTCTGTGAGGGAGTCTCTGGTCCTCACTGGACTCATCCATGTACCATGCCTCCATCCCACTCATGATCCAGTTTATTCCACATGCGGGAGCCCAGAAAGCACTGGAAGGAATTTGTGGTTTCCAAAATAAAAGTGAATTATAATAAAAAATAAATAATTATAATAATACATATATTGCTTTTGATTTGTGTATATGTTCCTTTATATTTTAATTTCAAGCTATATCAGTGGTTACCAACCAGGGTACCAGATATTCCAGCTGGGACTTTGGAAAATTATTTCAAACAAAAACCAATTAAATAAATAAAAGATAATAATAGTTAAAATTGCTTAAGTTTCCACCACTGAATAATAATAAAAAAAGCTAATAGCGACTTTTCATCTCAAAATTGGAACTTTTTTTCAGAATTGTGCGATTTAAACTCGCAATTCTAAGAAATAAAGTCAGAATTCGGAATAAAAAAAAATTATAACTCGCAATTCTGACTTTTTTCTTGCAAGTGCGAATTTATATCTCGCAATTCTGACTTTTTTCTCGCGAATTTTTATCACAATTGCGAGTTTATATCTCGAAATTATGAGGAAAAAAAGTCACACTTGCGTGACCCTACTAGGAGGTTTAATAGCGTGTCTGAAACTATTAATTTTATTTCGTTGAACGCGACCCTTATTTTGAAAAAGGAACTGTTTTGACCTTTGGCTGCACCTCTGTCTGGCCGTGTCGTGCTTCACAGTATTGGGCTTTTATCATTGTGAATTCAGACTCCAGGTTGGTCAGGCATTCATATAGAAATTATGTTATTTGAATAGTTTCGTTTCTTCATTTTACAGAAACTGGTGTACGACTATATGCCTGTCTCCTTTTGGTTGTGAAGTTTTTACTTACACCTAATTCGTGTAATTTATCTAGAGTTACAGTAGACAATCAAATGGCTATGAGATGCGCTAACTAGCCTGAAGCTAAGTTACACTCTCATGAAATAAAGCGTTGCTCGTTTATTTAGTTCAAAGGTTCTTTACCCGAAATAATAATTTTAAAAAAAATCGGCTTCACTCGATTTGAACTGGAAAAGGAAGCGGTTTCCGCAGAATCAGATTTGAGGAAGCTCTTCTGCTGTGTGTGGTGAAATCAAATAGCATGGTGAAACCATTGGTTCAAGATACACTAAAGTATTACTATGGTGTTCTTTGAAGTAACGTTACCATTGGATAGTTATGTAAATACCACGCTTTCTGAGAAGATGGTAGTCGTTGAATTTATATTAAAGTACACTAATATTGCTATCTGATATCATCACTGTACCCTGGTGCCACCGTAGTACTTTAATGAAAAGAGATTATATCTTGATATTAGGTAACTTACTATAAGTTCTTCATTCTGAAAGTTATTAGGCTTAAACTCAAAGAGGTAATCAGTCTGAGATGTGTATTCGCCTCAGTCATAAACTTTGTTATGCTGTTATTTAGGTTATTTTGTGTTCTCAGTCCACAGGTCCTGGTGTTTCTATGATCCCTGGGTCACTTCACAGCATCGATGGCCGATCATGTGGAAAATGCGGTCAATAATGTGGTAAGTCTGATTTGTGAGGCATATATTTTGTGATTGTTTTAAACTAGTGCTGTCAAATCGATATCTTGCATCTAACATAAACGTTTGTGTATGCATGAATGGAGTACCGGTCAAAAATTTGGAAACATTACTAGTTTTAATGTTTTTTGTTAAAACAGTAATATTGTTATATATTATTACAATTTAAAAGAATGGTTTTCTATTTCAATATACATTAAACTGTAATTTATTCCTGTGATCAAAGCTGAATTTTCAGCATCATTACTCCAGTCTTCAGTGTCACATGATCATTCAGAAATCATTCTGATATGCTGATTATTATCAATGTTGGGATCCATTTAATATTTTTTATAACCCGTGATGCTTATTTTAGGATTCTTTGATGATTAAAAAGTTAAAAAAGAACAGCATTTATTTAAAATAAAAATATTTTCTAACAATATACACTACCGTTCAGAAGTTTGGGGTCAGTAAATTCTTTTCTTTTCTCTTTTTTAAAGAAATTAATACTTTTATTCAGCAAGGATGTGTTAAATTTATAAATAAAAGTGATAGTAAAGACATTTATAGTGTTAGAAAAGATTTCTATTTTGAATAAATGCTGTTTTTTGTAACTTTTTAATCATCAATGAATCCTGAAAAAAGTATCACAGGTTATAAAAAAATATTAAGCAGCATAACTTTTTCCAACATCGATAATAAATTATCATATTAGAACGATTTTTGAAGGATCATGTGACACTGAAGACTGGAGTAATGATGCTGAAAATTCAGCTTTGGTCACAGTAATAAATTACATTTTATTATATTAAAATAGAAAACCATTATTTTGAATTGTAATAATATTTCACAATATTACTGTTATTTCTGTATTTTTTAAAATAAATGCAGGCTTTGTGAGCAGATGAGACTTCTTTCAAAAACATTAAAAATAGTAATGTTTCCAAACTTTTGACTGGTACTGTATATGTACATACAAACATATATATATATATGTATATATAAAAGGGGTAAGGGGGGGCGTCACCATAAATACACTTGTGTGTGAGGAGGGAGACCTTGTGCTCAATTCTGAGTGAGACAGGAGGCCAGTGGAGTGATTTGAGGATGGGGTGATATGGTCGTATTTGCGCACTCTCATCAGGATCCTAGCAGCGCTGCTCTGAGCAGCATTTATCATCCGTGCTGCACTGACAAGCTGGGTCTTTTACGATGCTTTTGAGAAACGCAACACAGATCCAGATGATAGTCACTTTCTTTCATAGTCTCTTTCATTTTCATTTTCTTTCATTTTCATTTCATTTGTCTGTCGACTCGATGCTCATTCAGTTTAATGATGTAAAAGATGCACGTGAGCTCACGCTGTGAGTGGCGAATATGAACGCTGAGCGGCAGCGGGCTAGATTAAATGAACGCAGTTATGAGGTGTGTATAATTTATACTAAATAACTCCCGCTCGATTGGGACTAACAGTAGCTACTGTTCATTTGTCTGCTGTGCTGTTCGATTCTCGATTTTGAATCAAATTTCAATAGATTTGATTTTAGATTTGATCATAGATTTTAAATTCCATTGAATTGAAATTTGATTCAAAATCGAGAATTTTGAATCAAATCGAGAATCGATTCGTGGGATTCCAAAAGATTCCCTAAAACAGAGTCTGATAAATCAATAGTGGATGGAGGACAGTGTTATGATCCACAGTGTGGAGTGCTGCAGTCCAGAAGGATGAGAAGAGATGGGAAGCAAGCGGGGTGGAGTTCTGGTGCAGTATGGCTGCCGTCACATCATCCAGGTGATGCTGCACATTGGTGGTGGTTGAGGAGATTCCCCCTTCCATGTAAAGCGCTTTGAGTAACCAGAAAAGCGCTATATAAATGTAACAAATTATTATTATTATTACTTTTTCTCTGAAAAAAGTGATACAATTATTGCACCTCTCTTCTGTGGCTTCAGAGTGAGCAGTTTGTGGTTTAAGGATGTTATTTATAGTAGAGAAAAGTTTGGATCATCATGTTGGCGCTGTTGTTTCTGCATTGAGATCTACTAAAAGAACATTTCCCCATGATGACACAGTGTATCAGTGTAGATCAGAAGAGGTGTGTTCAGTGAGGTTGTATAAGATCGAACCGCACCCATGTCAGATAAAGCTATAAGGCTTGAGGTATTTATCTCTGTTTGTAGCTTCAGGCTACACTTATCTGACTCTCAGTCTTCACAGCTGGAGAAATCTGGCACTTTTTCAATATTTTCATTCCCTCATCACTGCCGGGATGAGGCTGAACTTTGACATGTGTGTTTGCTCTTCCTCATGTGTTATTATTCCTCATGTAAGCCTTCTTTCAGATTCATCAGATAACACA